>JZKD02S0726514.1:502076-520362 GCA_000966675.3 Picea glauca | reverse complement strand
AAGAGGGAGAAGTTGGAAGAGTTAAGAGACTTCAACATGCAGATCCAAGAGGAAATTTTGTATTGGAGGTCGAAATTAGTGTAGATGGAAATATAACTTCACATACACTAGGACTCCTTCACCACCATGAGGGAAGAATTAGACAAGAGAAAATTACAACTCTTGCAACTGGGGGAGAAATCCACCCAGTTGGATAATTGGCAAGAGGAGAGGCTCACCAAAATATCTTCTCGGTTATATTGATATTATGTAGTGAAGGAAGAGGCATTGCAGAAGCTACAAGTAGTTATCCAATAAACCAATCAAGCCCCTTTCATTGCCACTACAAAAGCTAGCACCAAGACAGAGTCAAACATGGAAAACTCACCTTCCAATATCCTTCCTCAAGAGCCCTTTAATGATTTTGAAAATCACACTATAAGAATTAGTTCCAAGTTTTTGAAGCAAATAAGCTACAAGGACCAAGGGATTATGATCCCCATTGTAGCTCAACAAAGGCCCACGCATGAAGGCATATGATTCACTAGACAAGAAGTAAGCACAAGTTTAGCTCAAAGAACCTTTGTCAAGGCAAGAGGAACTAGAAAAGAATTCATTTTCATGGAGGAAAAGGCAGTTGGAAAAGGAGTGGGAAGTAGGCCACTCAAATTTGCTTTTAGATCCTGTGGAATAGGGTAGCTAAGGGATGATTCCACCACCCAAATCTACTCCAACACTTGGGAGAACAAGCTTCCAAGTTGGAAAGCATCATCAAAAATTGAAAAGGTATGGCATGGTATCTTTGGTTTGTTTATGTTGCAAGAAAATAGTTCATAAGGATAAAAATTGTCTCTCTAGAAGGCCAAACAACCCATGCAAGAACTATTGTTTTAGATTGATTGAACATTAGTAGGCAAAATGTTGGAGGCTTCACTACCAACTCCATCCTATGAACTAAACAACCAAGAAGAAAGCTTGGAGAGTCAAGGTCAAGGCGAAAAAGGAGTTGTTTACATTGTTAATGCCACCATTTTTCTTTCAGTTAGAGTCAGTGTTCAGTCTAGATATGGTCCATGTGTCCAAACATGTGAAGTCAGGTATGTAACAGTGAAGGGGTCGAATTCATCAAGTGGTCGGTTGGCCCTTGGAAGCGGGAAGGGATGTTAGAGTCGAAAACATGCAAAAATGGTATGGGTATGTCTTTCCCAAAGGGTCGGGTCCTGTTAAAATTTAGTCTCTACGTGCCCCAGGTCGAGTCAAGTAGTTAATGGAGGTCGTGTCAGCAAGTGCAAAAACTATTATCAACTCATTATGAAGTCCGAGGAAATGAAAAATCACGGCATTCGTATCATGTATGCCTTGCAACCCTTATCGCATGCACTTTACATGCGGGGACGTGTCATGGAAAATCTGCAATTCAATTCAAAACATCCAGTCACCATGAACTCACTGTTCTTTGACATGATTCCTTCTTCCACCTGATTTGTTATAAATCCCAGAGGCTCTGCACCCATGTTGTTCGCGAAATCATATTCAGGTTGTGTCTGTAAGTTTTCTCGTAGTCCCAGGTCAATCAAATTCTCCATTTTGGGCATCCGCTCGATATACTGAGCACAAGACAGATATCAGTCACACCATGGAGACCTCTCAGAACATGAATAAGGGTACATGTAGTGGTAGTATCACCAGACCTGAGCCCCATAATGATTGGGATTCATTCTCACTCACAACAGGAGTCCCCAAAGATAAAAAGGGGATTTTTCCTTTACCCACGTGGACGACAACATCACACCACAAAGAACTCGGAGTGGAAGGAATTACGCAGGAAGGAAGGACAGTACATGCCCCATTTCCCCAGTAGTAGGTACCTCGGAGAAGGGGCAGACCAAGGAAGAACAAGGAAGTTGGGGAAACTCTAATCTCAGATGAGTCGTGTGCACGACCAATCGTTGAACAATTACTTATGCACATCATTCGCCTAGAGCCTTTAGAAGGAACCAACCAAGAAAGTGGGAGCAGAACGAGGAGGATGGATTCCACGGATTCAAATGATCAAGAGACATCTCAACATTTGAAGAAAGAAAAGCTATCCATCGTCGAACTGTACCAAGAAAACAGGGAGTTGAGACAACAGCTGGCAACAAAGATCACAGAAGCATCAGCAGCACAAATTCGCGAAGGGAATGTGACATGGCTCAAAAGATAGCTCCGAGAGGTGAAAGATATGATTGTACAGCTGCATGAAGCACAACGGCTTTCAGAAGAAAGGTATGCCAAACACTCCAGAGAATGTGAAGTGGCCGAAGATATATCTCGCGCAGCTCTCGCCAGCGAGCAAAAGAAATTTGATCAGTCGAGTTCGTTCCTGTATTCGCAAACAAAAGGAAAATATTAACAATTTTGAAGGAGACATCGCCCAAGACATTTTTCCATTTTAATAACGGCCGTGACAGTATACAACCACTTTTCGCGCACACTTTCCCCAGCAAATGAGCACGCGGAATAAAATTAAAGCCATTACAACCAAATCCTCGTGGTAGATTACAACAATCATGATATAGCCAAATGTATCTTTTGTCTATTTTTGGAAAATGTTGTGCAAAGAGATTTGTAACGTAGAACAGTCAGTTCCCTAGTTTGTAGAGATATCAGTTAAAAGAGTAGGGTAGCCCAAGCGATGCCCTCGTTTATATATTTGATCTTTTCGATGTAAGCCAGGTTGGTTGGAAAAATTGGTATAGACAGTAGATATTGTATGTAATTTGAGTTCGACCTAAACTTAATGCAAAAGTCCTGTAACTTTGATGAAAATATTCTAATTGTAGCAGTTGGATGTATTGTTTTCCCTCTCTTGTGTATGTGCTTCCTGTTATCTTTATTCATATCTTTTTATGTCTAATTCGGAACAAATTTTCAAACCTGTGGATTCGCTGTGCAGCACCCCTTGTTCATGCCATTTAGACAAAACGTTTTTCTTCTAAAAGTTAAACTCGGAATTCACCCGTCGTGGTGCTCCGAGTTACTTCCTATAATTTATCTCTACCACACATTACTATTTTGCACTGAAGATTGTTGCTTGCTTAGCCTTTATCCTCTCAAAGTTCAGTCACCGAGTCATTTGTTTCTGTTGTTTCCTCGAATCGACTCCATAGCCCAAAGTCTTATTTTCTTGCACCAATATAACCAAAACTCATTATATCAAAGGTGTTAAATCTAGTCACTGCTTCAAATCCATATCCCGCGCGGAGACAGAGTCTCCCAAGAGAGCCCTCTCTAGGTCCGAAAGGTTGGTTTCGGGCCTCAAAGTTGGTTGAAAAAGTTACCTTCTTCGTATGTTTATCAACTGAATAGATTTACGGAGTGCTAACATTCTAGTCCTATTGTCGGGGAATGAAATTGAATAGATTTTCCCTGGGAGAACGACTAACGTTTCAGTTTGACCCCTGAGGGTAACAGAGGCACAAACATCTGTACCGGCTAAAACCTTTACCCTGGCGACTCCAGTCAAAAAGACCAATAGCATCAAGTAGCACAGTTCAATAACCCTGGCTCTGAAGACGATCTATGCCAGAGAAAATCCTGACCCAAACTCTACGGAGCCTATGTATGACCCCGAGAAGATTCTGCGCAAGACTAGAGAGCAAGCGTCGGACCTGTTCTATTACCTGGATAGAAGTCTGTCCTTACCAAAAGATGGTGCGCAAAGAATCAACGACCTTGATTTTGACGCATTCTTTGAACAAACCCTTTTCAGGTCTAAGTCGGAAACGAGCTTGGATGAGGTAGTTTTCAACCAGAGGAGATTCCAAGATCTAGTGTCTAACAATATCCCTCAAAAACCCAACCCTCCTAGAGCCATGGCCGCCAAATTCTCCCCCCTCATTCTACCAACCCAACAACATGATCTGCCCCAAAATTACAGCCAAAGAATTAAACTCTACGATGTTGAAGGGAACGTTTCATCCCAGAAGCACCTGGATTGGTTCAATGACTTCGTCAACCTGGAAGAGGTAGACTATGTAGACGCAAAAATGAGGTTGTTCACAACAGAGTTTTGTGGGGGAGGTGAGGAAGTGGTTCAAATCCCTATGACTAACAAGTATTCAAGACATTGCCGTGTTCGAAACATCTTTCATCAATAGATGGGGAGATAAGAAGAATCACTTGCAGTTGTTAACGTAGTACAATAATATGAAGAAGGCGTCGGAGGAGACGGTGCAAGAATTCTCAGCCTGTTTCATGAAGGTTTATAACTTGATTCCTGCAGAAGTCTAGCCACCTCCTGGGGCCATGTAGTTGCAATACACGACTCTTTTGACAACAACTTCTCTTAATGAGAAATGCGATCGAAGACGAGGTAAATATGATGGCGTCGGGGAAGATCAAATAGAGATTCAACAGAGGTGATAAGAAGCCCCAAGGAGAGGTACATTCATCAATGTCGAGATCCGCAGACGAAAAATTTGACTTAATGACGAGAACCATGGAGAAGCTAATGGAGAGGATGTCTGTGGGAAACATACCCGCTGCCCGAGAACAACATGATCCCCATCCCATGAATCAGAACCTCGGGAGGGGCCAGGTCCCTCAGATTAGACAGAGTGAATAGAGGGATCAGAGAGATCAAGGCGAACAGCAGACAAGGCCTTCATTCCAAAACAACTACGCAGATGAAGACTTCGATCAGATGTTCAAAGACCAAATACATTGTTGCGATGACAAGAACCTGCGCATGTTCTTGAAAAATAGCGAACATGATCAGTACATGAGCAGAAATGACAATTTTATGCTGGAGATAGATGATGCATGGATTGGGGAAACTGATGACACGCTATCCTGGGAAACAGAAGAGTTCAGAAAAGGTTATCAGAATGCCATCATGCAATTTAAATATAACCTTAGGAGCAAGGAAGCGTATACCAAGCCTTAGCAGGCTAATCCCATAAGGAAACCTCAGGTAGACACCCCTTCCACAAGTCGACCGAGGTCAAACAACACGAACAAGGATTTGACGGAGAAGGCAAAGTCAAAGGAGGAGGCCCCGAAGAAAACTCTGGAAACAAGCCGAGAAGCGGGTGGAAAAGAGGTAGAGAAAGTCTTCCCTACTTTTAACTTTGAGCATGAAATGGATAAAATCAAAATCTTTGTCTCGTTCAACAAACTTATCATAAAGGGCAAGTATCGGGAGCAGATTATTAAAATGTTGAAAATGGGAGGGGCCCTCGATACTTTGAATGTACAAGACGATCACCCTGCTATTATGTTTGGTCTACACGTTGAGGAGACAAGTGATACTGAGGACGTACCTCCATTCTACGTCAGTCTGAAGGTTCATGGCATGACCCTGCATAATGCCATGCTGGATTCCGACACGTCGCACAACCTCATGCCAAAGGTAATCATGGATGAACTGGGTTTGGATATCACTAGACCCTACAAGGATCTCTTTTCTTTTCATTCAAGGAAAGTCAAGTGCTTGGGTCTCATCAAGGATTTGGTTGGGTCATTGGCCCAAATTCCTTCAAAGAACATGGTTATGGACGTGGTCATGGAAGACATACCCCCTAAGTTTGGCATGTTGTTGTCTAGATTGTGGGCTGGGAAGTTAAAGGGGACCCTGCAAATGGACATGCCATACACCACCATTCCTATCTTTGGCCAGAACAGGCGGTTGTATAGGGAAGTGTTGTTGAAATACATGGTAAGCAGCAAAATGCAGCCAAACAACCACCCCATATACTCCATGGACACTGAGGTTGGTTCTTCTATCTTCTACAATGACTTGAGTTTCGAAGAGGAAGAGCCGACAGCCATCGTGACAACTAATGAGGAAACCGCGTGGAAAGCAGCAGAGTGCACCGACCTAAAAGACAACGTGGAAAATGAGATATGGAACATGAGTTTCAATGGCACTGTTAGCAGGGAAGGATCAGGTGTCGATGTATGGGTAAGCCCCCCTAAAGTGGGCACAAAGCTGTGCTCATACAAGCTTGTGTTCGAATGCACAAACAACATGGTCGAGTATGAGGCATTGATTCTGGGCCTGAAGGTGTTGAAATAATTAGGTGCAAAGAGGATAGTAGTGTGCGGAGACTCATAACTGGTCATATACCAGGTTAAAGGCATATATCAAACAAACCACCCTAGGTTGAGAGCGTATAGAAACTTGGCACTGGACCTCCTCAAGGAACATTCAGAGTATGACATATCTTCTATCCCAAGGGAGAAAAATCAAATCGCTAATCCGTTGGCCACCATGGCCTCGGTTTTTAAAATCCCCATCTTCCCAAACAAAAAATATGATATTGAAGTCAAACACAGGCCGACAGTGCCTGATAATATAAAATACTAGCAGGTGTTTGAGGATGACAAGTAGGTAGAAATATTTCCTCATATGAGCGACGGGTTCGCTAACAAAAACATTGATGACGAATGTTGCTGCGATGAAGATGGGAGCACGGATGCACACAGTAATGACGACCCTTTCCAGAACTAGATCTTGGGAAGGGACATAATACAACTAAAAAATAACATCATTCCGAAGGGATTAGTGCCGCTGGAAAAATTGTTTAACGAAAATGACGTGGCTAAAAATCCCAAGATCATTGTAAGCGAAGAGGACATGGAAGACTGCAACATTGGGACTGATTAGAACCCAAAAATGATAAAATTATCGAAAACGCTCAGAACGAAGATCATGCAAGGCTACGTCAAGCTCATGAAGGATTTCCCCGAAGTTTTTGTATGGAGCTATGACGATTTGAAGGTGTATGATACTGAAGTAATCCAAAATGTCATCCCTCTCAAAGAAGATCATAATTCGTTCAAATAGAAGCTAGGATGGATAAATCCCCTACTACTACCACTGATCAAGAAGGAGGTAAAGAAACTGTTCGAAGCTCAGATTATCATTTCTTTAAGATTCTCGAAATGGGTATCTAATTTGGTACCTGTAAGAAAGAAGAGCGGTGAGATAAGACTGTGTGTGAACTTCTGAAACTTGAACAAAGTGTCCCTAAAGGACCACTACCCTCTCCCTAAAATGGACTATATCCTGCAAAAGGTGGTGGGGTCCCAAAAGATGTCCATGATGTACGGTTTTTCGGGGTATAATCAAATCATGGTCCACCCAGACGACAGAAAAAAAATAGCTTTCACAACTCCATGGGGAACGTTCATGTACCCGAAGATGCCCTTCGGCCTGATGAACATTGGAGCTACTTTCCAAAGGGAAATGGATATCGCGTTTGCTAATGAAAAGGAAAATTTCATTTTGATCTATATGGACGACATCACGGTATACTCCGCCTTCGACGAACAACACCTCGAGCATCTGAAGAAAGTTTTCCAGAAGTGCAAGAAGTTCAGCATATCGCTAAATCCAAAGAAATCACATTTAGGGGTGGAAGAAGGGAAGTTGTTGGGACATATTATCTTGAAGGAAGGCATTAAGATAGACCCCAGTCAGGTTGAAGGAATCTTGAAAACGAACACTCCGCGCAGTAAAAAAGAATTGCAATCCTTCCTAGGAAAAGTAAACTTCTTGAGGAGATTCATCCTAAACCTGGCAGAGATCATAAAGCATATAACCTGCATGCTCGGGAAGGGAAATGAGATCAAGTAGAACCCGGAAGCCAAGAAATATTTCGAATATATCAAAGTGGCTCTAACTAGAACCCATGTGCTAGCTAGTCCAGACTTCACAAAGGATTTCATCTTTTTTTCATTCGCCTCAGAGCACACTATTGTTGGCGTGTTGTTGCAAAAAGACAAGCAAAACTTTGAGAAACCTATAGCCTATTTCATAAGAACATTGAGGGATGCTCCACTAAGGTATGAAAATATGGAAAAACAAGTATATGCCTTAGTTAAAGCCCCGAAGGAGTTCAGGACGTATATATTTCACTCCCATGTCATTGCTTATGTGCCCAACAACTCAGTAAAGGATATCCTGATTCAACCTGACCCTGAAGGGAGAAGAGGCAAGTGGATAGTGGCCATGCTGGAATACAATCTTGAGATCAAGCCTACGAAATTGATTAAGGTTTAGGGCCTTTCGAAGCTAATGGAACAATCGGACTATGATGTTGTGGGAATAAACTTCATCATCGATCTATCAGAGAGTCCTCAAGAAGAAACAACTCTAGAGGTGTCCCAGGATTTTTTCGATTCGTCGTGGTATGCAGATATCATCTATGTGTTGAAGAATCTCCAGGCCCCTCCCAGTGTAAGTAAGACTAAGGCCAGATTTCTTAAGTTTAAATCAGTCAAGTTCTACATCTTGGACAACTCACTCTACTGGAAAGATTCTAGGGGAATGTTGCTGAGATGTTTGCTGGAGAATGATGCGAAGCAAGCCACAGAAGAATTTCAAAGGGGCGACTGTGAGGGACACCATTACTGGAAAACCACCGTGCACAAAATCTTAAGGGAGGGTTACTATTGGCCTACAATATTCACAGACGTGTACAAAGAAGTCTCCAACTGCCACAAATGTCAGATTTTCAACGGGAGGATAAAGTTGCAACCCCTGCCACTAAATTCAATCTCATTTGAGGCACCGTTCATGCAGTGGGGTTTGGATTTCACAGGGAAATAAATCCGCCATCGTCGGTGCAACTATAACATCCCCAACCACCAACAGTCTGGAAAATGCTACCACACGGAAATACATACATACATACATCTAACATGCATTTTAATTGAATTAAAACACATAACACATAGTTACTACTACCGTACAGATTCAAATGTAATAGACAGTAATTCATATACGCAAGGAGATACATGATAACATTCAAGCATCACAGACATGCATAACATAATAATTAATCACATTAATAATACTTATCTTTTCAACGGGAGTACCACCACCAACTGTGTGCAGACCTTCCATGAACCTCCTAGCCTTAGACTACACTACTTATCACTCTCAACAGTAGGTCACCCCCGAGCAGGGACTAAGCTCCACCGGGAAAGGAAATCCTAGGCTAGGCAAGGTCAACGGGAAGACACACAGTTTATGAGGAAGGATTCTCTCCTGAGATCCTTCTTACGCCCACTAGTCACAGACTCTCATTCCCCACATGTCTGTCCCACCCCAGGAGTATACACCTTCACTGTCACACAGTCCATTGGATGCTTCACCTCCCTTGCCTTGGGTTTCAGCAACAGGCCAGACTGGAATTCTCAGAGCTCTGTAGATGGTGCTAGACTTTCTCTAGGATAAAACCACTTCCCAACAAACTCTCTCACCTGGGGAGAGATTCCCACAGGCATGACAACCTGCCTCTTCCACCACAACCACCTCCCTCACCTGGAGAGAGTGTTGCACATAGGCCTTACAACCTTCTTATTCAACTTTGTTCTCGCACCAGGAGGACAATAGCAAGGCTAAAAAAGGAACAGATGACAACAGCAAGCCACACTCAACCAAGGGACTGCATGGCCACAACAGCCAACAACTATGACACACATGGCATAAACAAGTACAGGATGCTTGGACTTCACAGAAGACGCAGATTAGTCCGCAGTTCTCCCTGGGTTCACAGGGCACACAGGTCAGTTTTTCCCCCTTCCCGTGAGTGGTTTCTCAAGTGACCGCGGATGTACAGAGGTTGGTGACACAGACCAACGGGTTTAGATGGAGAATGGGCAAATGGCATCGCAACAACCTTCACTGTGCGCGGTTATGCAGATGCAGACGCAGAGGCCAAAAATGGGTTCAGGTGGAGGATGGAAGAATGGCCAGTGAACTCAGGTGAAGGATGACAGAATGGGGATCCCACCCCCAACACAAGATGACTCTTGGGTTTTAGCTGCATGAGCCCAGGTTGACACCTGTCTTCGTGGAGTTTCATGCACTCCACTTCTCATACATTCCTTTTCCAGGAACTTAGGATAACAATTGGTCAAATTTCTACCTTAGCCTTTTAGGAAATAATAATAAATTATTATCCCCTCTAGAGGTAAGCCCCCTAACTTAGCCCCTAGTACCAAACCTTCAACCCCCTTTCCCTTACCTATCCTTGTGGAAGCTTATTCCCCCATCACTCTTTCTTCGTGGTCAGTCTGCACGTAGCGATGTTTATATATTAACAAAGTACATAATTACATGTAAAAAAATAGGCTCCTGGCCTTTAACACCTAGGCTCTTTGACCTACTTACACATAAGCTTACCAGCTTACAATTTCTCGGCTCACTAGCTTATAAACATGATTAAAATTCATAATATAACTGGGGCATGTCCTTGGGGTATTACAATCTCCTCCCCTTATTTTTGCAATGTCCTCAGTGCAACTCTTTACATAGCATCAACAAGATTTCCAAAATCTTCAAAAAGATGTGGGTACTCTGCCAACATAGCATCTTCATGTTCCCATGTTGTGTCTTCAGGACTGTACCAGGTCCACTGGACCTTTACAAGCCCTATGGATCGATTATGGAGCTATTTTCTCTTCCGGTCCAATATGCGCATAGGGTGCACTTGCAAGACACCTTCTTGCTCCACCTGAATCACATTCCAATTGATTACATGATTAGCATCAGGTATATATTTCTTAAGAAATGAAATATGAAACACATTATGTACAGTCTTGGATGCAGGAAATGCAAGCATATATGCAACTGGCCCCATCCTTTCTAGGATTTCAAATGGCCCACAAAATCTAGCTGCCAACTTCGAACAGTTTCCCAGCCTCAAGGAACTTCTATTGGCTTTTACTTTCAGGAAAACATGATCGTCCACTTTAAACTCCCTATGGGTTCTGTTCTTATCAGCATAACTCTTATGCCTGTCTTGGGCAACCTTTAAATTCTGCTTAATTTTTAGCGTTTTCTCTTCCATTTCCTTGAGAAACTCTAGCCCAACCACTGCTCTATCAACTGGATTATCCTAGCTTACTGGAGGATTTCACTTTCTGCCATAAAGTGCTTCAAATGGGCTCATCTTCAACGATGCTTGATACCCATTGTTGTAGGCGAATTCTACCAAGTGTAGGTAGTATTCCCATTTAGATGGTTTGTCCATCACATACATCCTTAGCATATCTTCTATCACTTGGTTCACCCTCTCTATCTGCCCATCAAACTCAGGATGATACGCAGTGCTGAAGTTCAGATTCATTCTGAACCCTTTAAATAACCCTTTCCAAAATTTTGAGGTAAATTTAGGGTCTCGGTCAAACACAATTGTCTTGGGAATACCGTGCAATCATACTATTTCCCTCATAAAAATATCGGCAACATTAGCTGCCTTGTGTGTAGTGTTTAGTGGAATAAAATGGGCAGCTTTCATAAGCTTGTCCACCACCACCATGATTGAATCATGTTGCTTGCCGGTTATGGGCAATCCAGTGATGAAATCCATTGTCAGCACGTCCCACTTCCACTCAAGAATGGGTAAAGGTTGCAGTAACCATGTTGGGTGTCTATGCTCAACTTTAACCTTCTGGCACTCCATACATCTAGCAATGTAATCTGCAATTTCTTTGCCATGACATTTTGATATCCAGGGTGCCATGCATAAGGCACATTATGCATTTCATTCAAAATCATAAGTTTCAAGTCCTGGACATTAAGTACATAAATTTTGTTCTTGTACATAAGTGTTCCATCATATTCCAATTTATAATTTTCCACTTTATGTGGCATCTCACCTTATTGTAGCTTTGCTACCAAATCTCTGTACTACAAATCTGCATTTGTAGCCTCCGAAATTATTCCTTTAATATCAGTTTGGTACATGCTAATGGTTGTAGCATGTAATTCATGCACTCTCCTGTTGAGTGCATCAGCCACTTTGTTCTCTTTTCCTTTGATATGCTTGATATCAAAGTCGTATTCACAAAGGATCTCCAACCGCCTACTCTGCCTAGCATTCAAGGTTGGTTGATCAAAAAAATACTTCAGACCATTGTGGTCCGTTCTCAGTTCGAACCTCTTTCCCATGAGGTAATTCTTCCATTTCTTCAGAGCGTGAACGATAGTTGCCAACTCCAAATCATGAGTGGCATAGTTATTTTCGTTCTCTTTCAGCTTCCTGGACTCGTAACAAATTACAAACCCATTATGACTGAGGAATCTTCCCAATCCTTCCTTGCATGCACCTGTGCAGACCACAAAATTCTCATTCGGATCTGCAATCCTCGAGATTGGAGCGCTGGTTAACAGTTGCTTCAATCGCTGGAAGCTTCTCTCACATTCTTTTGTCCATTGAAACTTCTTCTCCTTCCTCTACAAGGAAGTGATAGGGTAAGCTATCCTTGAGAACCCTGCAATGAACCTTTTGTAATAACCAGCTAGACCCATAAAGTATCTAACTTATGTTGCATTCTTTGATGTTTTCCATTCTCTAATGGCTTCTATATTCTCAGGATCCACAACTATCCCATCTTTTGAAATTATATGCCCCAAATAATGGATCTGTTTTTTATAAAACGAGCACTTGCTCAATTTGGCATAAAGTTGGTGCTCTCTTAGCACCTGCAACACCATCCTCAGATGTTGTTCATGCTCTTCCTCTGACTTGGAATACACTAGGATGTCATCCAAAAAGACTATGACAAACTTTTCTAGATATTCCCTGAATACACCATTCATTAAACACATAAAAACAACGGGTGCATTTGACAACCCAAATGGCACCACTGTGAATTCATAGTGACCATACCTTGTTCTGAAGGTGTTCTTACTGGTGTCTTCATCCTTTATTCTTACCTGGTGATATCCTTATCTAAGATCTATTTTCGAAAATATCTTAGCATCCTTCAACTGGTCAAAGAGATCATCGATTCGCGACAGAGGATACTTGTTCTTAACAGTCACTTTGTTTAACTGTCTGAAATCGATGCACAATATCAACATCCCATCCTTCTTATTCATGAACAGGACCAGGGCACCCCAAGATGACACACTTGGGCGTATATACCCCTTCTTCAATAGCTCTTCAAGTTGCAACTACAGTTCTTTCAGCTTTGGCATACTCATTCTGTAAGGAGCTTTCGACACTGGAGTTGCTCCAGGAATCAAGTTTACAGAGAAGTCAATATATATTTTTAGGGGTAGTCCTGATACCTCCTGGAATACAATCTCAAACTCCTTTAATACTGCATGGTCTTCGATCTTTGAGACCTCATCCTTAGATGCTTCCTCCACATGGGCTACAAATAATTGATAGCCTTTCCTGTAGCACTACTTCAGCTACATTGTTAAGATTTCTCTGACAACAACTGCTCTGGGAATTACTTGGACTGTCCTATGATTCCCTTCCTCATCCAGGCAAGTGAATAACTTGTTATGACAATCTAATATGGCGTGGTGTTGGTCCAACTAGTCCATACCAATTAGACAATCATAAGAACCTAAAGGCAAGATATTCAGGTTTGCCTTAGTACTTAGTCCATTCATGTACACTAGACATGATTTAACCAATTTTGTAACCTTTCTCTTGGTTCCTGTAGCCATCTGCACTAACCAATATTTTCCATGCTTGCTTCTTGGTAAATGCAAACTTTTCACCATTCTAGGATCTACATAACTATGACTAGCTCTTGAGTCTATTAAAATAATAAAGGCATGGTTGTTGATCATACCTTCCACTTCAATCATGTGCGACTGATATTCTTCTTGCTTGTTGTCCAGGGCTGCATAGATCCTTGGTATTCTACTGCCCATGTCCTCCATTTTTTCAGCCTATTGAACATTGTGGACAACTCTCACTTTGTCATTTCTGTGGGGGAAATCTCTGTACCTATGGTTTCCTTTACAACCCCAACATTCCATAGGTGGTTGTCTTGGCATTTTCCCACCCACTTCAACTTTCATGGGCTCTCTAAAATATGGTTGTACTTGAGGACTATTTCTGAAAAGGGTGGCTTAGCTCCCTTCTTCCTCTGATCCATCTTGAAATTCTTCTTGTCTTCCCAAGCCTTTCGGAAAGTAGGCTTTTCATTTTCCTCCTCATACAAGTATTTTTCTCTCCTTATAGTTTCTTCCATAGTCTTAGGGTCATCATACTGGATCTTGTCACCAATGGAAGGTGGTATTCCACTTAGATACCTTTGAATTTTTACAATCTCATCTTTGATGAATGAAACATACTTCAACAACTCCACCAACCTCCGTTTGTATTCATCAATGGACATGTTGCCCAGCTTGAGTTCAAAGAACTCTTTCATCTTTCTGTCATAGTATCTTTTAGTCAAGTATTTCTTTTCAAAATACTTCTTGAATTCTTTCCAAGTAACATCTTTCTCTCTAATGTGTTGCACCTGCACAAGATGATCCAACCACATGGATGCCTTTCCTTTCAATTGAAACATTGCAATTCTTCCTTCTACATGAGAGGAATAATTCTGTAGTTGGAAATATTTCCTCATGCCAAGCAACCATGTTTCAACATCTTCCTCCTTCTTGTGTTCTCCATCAAATGTAGGAGGCTTAATCTTGTTCATTTCTCCCTTTAGTTCATCTACTCCAGATCTCCTATGTTTTCTGGTAGGAGATAGGCTTGAAATACTTCATGCTTCCTTATTGGAATGTTTCGGGGAGTGACGATGATGTCTGCTAACGCTTCTCGATCTTCTTTTCTTCTCAGGGGTCCACAACTCCCTTCTTTTCTTAAATCGCCTTCTTTATCCAACTTATTTTCGATCCTTTCCAGGCTCCGCATCAACTTTAGGTTGAATTCACCCTATTGTTCCTTAGATTTCATAAGCTTCCTGCTATCTGCTCGGTGAGTTTGGGCATCTTTCTACAATATTTCAATGATTTTCATCATACGCCCTTCATTATCTATTTCTTCTCCATGCCCATTGGAGTTCGAGCCTTCTACTCCCAAATGGACATCCATCCCTTTAGCTTCATTCTCTGAGCTAGAAGCATTCTGTGCCTCCACCATTCCTCTACACTCAGTGTCAATTCACTTCGGTCTTGACACTTGTTGAAATCTATAAACACAACATGTAGGAAACCATAATTTGTCAGACCATCATTCCTTAACAAATCCCACAGAATTCATAAACCGAATCTGATTATAGAAAACGTTCAGATTTCATGAATTTTTCTGAGCTCTGCTCAGCTCTATGATAATTTTATGTTTTATCCTTTTTCTCTTAGCTGTGACCAAACGCTAGATCAATAGGTGCTTAATTAGGACTTCGGGTTCTGAAGTTTTCATAATACATCACCACAGACTCTCGGAGTTCCAAATTAATGAACTTGCGAAGTAGGGTGGATCAACGGTCCACGTCTACCCAGCATCCAATGACTGACATTCGTTGTGAAAATTTTGTCATTGAAGCTTTGGGACTTCGTAGCTTTAGGACTTCAAGACTTCGGAGCTTCAAAACTTCAGGTTCTATAATCTTTACGCTTGCTTCCTTCCAATCTCGTGACTTTCGAACTTTCGACTTCTCTATCCTCCGGTCCCACATAGTACAGTTGTCACTGACTAAGGTGATGGCACATGGTACGCCTAGGAAGGTCCACGTCACCTAGGCGACGTCATCCGGCCCCACCACATCTACCCTTTCACTTCGAAAATTTGGGTTTCAGGAGTTTGTGCATCAACACATTCCCATATTTCCGATTGTCATAGTTCTAAACTCTCCCTGGATAATCGACGGTCCTTATCTCTCCCACTACCAATGGTCGAGATTCACTTCACGATTCCTTGCTTCGGGAGTTTTCACCTCTCTTCACTTCCAATCTTTCGATTTTGTGAATTCCGAAGGGTTCTCGCAACTAACCCATGCACGACTTCTCAAGATCTAACAGTCAAGCTCTCCCCTCAAATCTACAGTTTAGATCTCTTCCAGGACCTCGGAGCTTCGGACTTCGGAGGTTTGTGCCTCAACGCACCCCACTTCCTTTGATTTCTGAACTCCGAAAGGTTTCCAAGATAACCCTCCTGCAACTTCTCTAGATCTGACAGTAGTAAAAGGGTTTCCCTTCCTTCTGAACAGATCCTATGACCCACATTACTTTTTGGTCCTATACCACTTCTGTCGTGGAATTACGACACTGCTACTCCTCCTGATCTTCGTAACACGGCCAAGGTAACTTCTTGGCACTCAGGAAGGTTCTAAGGTCCGAAATTAGTCCCACCTGAAACCTCGGTCCAAAGACCACTTATCCGACCCATCTAGGCTCAGCGTTGAAAACATGTCTCTAATACCAATTTGTAACATCCCCAACCACCAATAGTCTGGGCAATGCTACCATGCGGAAATACATACATACATACATCTAACATGCATTTTAATCAAATTAAAACACATAACACAGAGTTAGTGCTACCATACAGATTCAAATGTAATAAACATTAATTCATATACGCAACGGGATACATGATAACATTCAAGCATCACAGACATGCATAACATAAGAATTAATCACATTAATAATACTTATCTTTCCAATGGGAGTAACACCACCAACTGCATGCAAAACTTCCATGAACCTCCCAGGCTTAGACCACACTGCATATCACTCTCAACAGTAGGTCACCCTCGATTTGGGACTAAGCTCCATCGGGAAAGGAAATCCTAGGCTAGGCAAGGTCAAAATGAAGACACATAGTTTATGAGGAAGGATTCTCTCCTAGGAGCCTTCTTACACCCACTACTCACAGACTCTCATTCCCCACATGCTTGTCCCACCCCAAAAGTATACACCTTCAGTGTCACACAGTCCATTGGATGCTTCATCTCCCTTGCCTTGGGCTTCAGCAACAGGCCAGACCGGAATTCTCAAAGCTCCATAGTTGGTGTTGAACTTTCTCTAGGAGAAAACCGCTTCCCAACAAACTCTCTCGCTTGGAGAGAGATTCCCACAGGCCTGACAACCTACCTCTTCAACCACAACCACCTACCTCACCTGGAGAGAGTGTTGCATAGAGGCCTAACAACCTGCTTCTTCAACTTCATTCCTGCACCAGAAGGACAACAACAAGGAACAGACAACGGCAGCAAGCCACACTCAGCCAAGGGACTGCATGGCCACAACAACCAACATATATGATACACACGACACATACAAGTATGAGATGCTCGGGCTTCAAAGAAGATGTGGATCAGTTTGTAGTTCTCCCTGGGCTCACAGGACACACAGGTCGGTTTTTCCCCCTTCCTGTGAGTGGTTTCTTGGGTGACCGCGGATGTACAGAGGTCAGTGACAGAGACCAATGAGTTCAGACAGAGAATGGGCAAATGGCAGCACAACAACCTTCACTGCGCGTGGTTATTCATATGTAGACGTAGAGGCCAAAAATGGGTTCAGGTGGAGGATGGAAGAATGGCCAACGAACTTAGGCGAAGGATGACAGAATGGGGAGCCCATCCCCAACACGAGTTGACTCTTGGGTTTTAGCTGCATGAGCCCAAGTTGACACCTACCTTCCTAGAGATGCATGCACTCCACTTCTCATACGTTCCTTTTCTAGGAACTTAGGATAACACTTGGTCAAATTTCTACCTTATCCTTTTAGGAAATAATAATAAATTATTATCCCCTTTAGAGGTAAGCCCCCTATCTTAGCCCCTAGGCCCAAACCTCCAGCCCCCTTTCCCTTACCCATCCTTGTGGAAGCTTATTCCCCCATCACTCTTTCTTCGTGGTCGGTCTGCACGCAACTATGTTTATATATTAACAAAGTGCATAATTACATGTACAAAAACAGGCGCCTGGCCTTTAACACCTAGGTTCTCCGGCCTACTTACACATAAGCTTACCAACTTACAATTTCTCGGCTCACCAGCCTATAAACATGATTACAATTCATAATATAACTGGGGCACGTCCTTGGGGTATTACAGTAGCACAAATGGATACTCACGACCACTGACTACTTCACAAAATGGATAGAGGAAATCCCCACGAAACAACGCAGTCGTCGTCCAATTCCTGGAGATAAACATCTTGTCGAGGTTTGGATGTTCCGTCAAGATCATAATAGACAATGCGGCCACATTCAAGTCTAAGAGGATGGAAAAGTTTTGTTAGTATTACAATATAACCCTGGGGAATTCTACGACGTACTATCTGCCAGGAAACGGGTTAGTAGCGGATCATCAAAAGGCTACTACAGGACCATAAGAAAGCTTGGAATAAAAATCTTATCTACGCGTTGTGGGAAGATCGGGTTACCCCCAAGAAGTCCATCTCAATGGCACCTTTCCAGATTGTATACCACACAGACACAAGTTTCCCTACTACATTGGGGTTTCTCGTCAAAAAATTGTTGCAAGAGCAGGAGGCCAAGCCAGATGACGCGCAGAGAAGAATAAATCAGTTGGTTCACACGCA
>JZKD02S0726514.1:423492-450928 GCA_000966675.3 Picea glauca | reverse complement strand
GGGGTCTGGGGGAAAGCGGGGGTTCGGGGGAGAAACTTGCCTTGTAAAAGTATATTGTAATTTCATTGTAAATCTGGACCATTCATTATAAGGTCACAGATCTAACGATAGAGATTATGTTAGGGTTTTTTTGCCTAGAAGGCAACCCTCTTTTATGAGGGAAATGTATTGCGGCTATGTATGTTGGTGAGTATTGTATTCTGAGAGAGGAGACTGTGAGAGAAAGAAGAGGAAGTTACAACGGGTTTTGTTGTAGGTTGCATCCCTTCATTTTGCTGGATAATAATAAAGAAAGGACTTGGCAATTTCTTTGGTGGACGTAGCCCACACTGGGTGAACCACGTAAATCTGTCTCTCTTGTATTGTGTATCTTCTGTGTTTTATTTCCGCATTTGTTTTATTTTATTGCTCCGTAGTCCTGTTTTTCTAACATTTATGTACTCCCATTTATATACATTTCACATAGAATTAAAAGGATTTCATTATTTAAAATTAATTTGAGTTTTACATTGGAAAGAGATGTTAAGTTATTTCAAACCTAACATTATTCTTGTGTTATTTAATAAGTAGGTTGTTATTTAAGTAGGTAATAAGAGTATATGCTATGCCACCTAATAATCACACCAAACATTGATATTAAGGTAGGTTCAACTTGTTTTACGATGATGTTAAGTTTCAATGTGTTTTGATCTTGTATGATAAATTTGATTGTTTGTCAAATTCATTGAATTTTAATTATTGCATTTGATAATATTCAAAACTCTTCAAAATATTCAAAAATATCATTTTTCTTTCTTAAGAAATAGATCCATGTGAATCTCATTCTATTATCAATGAATATAATAAAATAAGAAGCTTCCCCAAGTGATTTATTTTGAATTGGCCCACACACATCAATATTCACTAATTCAAGAAAATATATTTTTCATTCATCTATTATCATTGGAAATTCATTCCTATGTTGTTTTCCTTGTGTGCATCCATCACATTCAACATACTCATTTTTAAAAACTGGAAGACATTTCACTATACATTTTTTTTGAAGTAAAACTACATATTTGATATTTAAATGTTCATATCTTAAATGTCAAAGTTCTTCTATAAACATATTTGTAGATAACAAAACTTGACGACTATCAAGAATAACATCAAATTTGTATAGACCTCCTATTCTAATTCATTTTGTTATAAATTTGTAGTGATTTCACACATCCGTCACTTGGAAACCTCACTTCACAAATTTAACTTTCAAACCTTAATATGTTACCTTAATATGTTATTGTTAAAACTAAGATTAGATTTACAAATTTATAAACACGTTACCGTATCCTATTATAATTTGAAATTTATCACCTAAATAGATTTTGGCAACATTAGTTTTCTCATTCTCATGATATGTTTGGTTTTAATAGAGGTTTTAAACCAACCTCTATTACTCCTATCTCAATGATTTTTATAGGAATGTTGCATTGAGTTGAGGGAATGTAAGAAGAGAAGGGCACTATGACATCATTGAGGTGGGACCTCTTTCTTGTAAATTGTCCATGCGAAATCAAATCATTGTATCTGAAATAAGCATAATTATATTTAAATGTGGGAAAGCAACTCGTGTCCTCAAGTCATTACCCACTTTTCTAACATATAGAGTATGTACTCCCAGTTATATACATTTCACATATAATTAAAAGGGCTTCATCATTTAAAATTGATTTAAGTTTTACATTAAAAAGAGATGTTAAGTTATTTCATACCTAACATTAGTCTTATGTTAATTAAGAAGTAGCTAACAAGAGTATATGCTATGTAACTTAATTATCACACCAAACATTGATAGACTAAAAAGATACCATTACATAGACAATGTAATATATTGGAAAGAGAAAACAAACGGAATCTAAGTCACAACGAAAGGAGCTTGTAGTTGTATCTACTTTTGAATAATTTGGATCATTCATAAATCATACTGCTCCTCTCTACATCATCATGTTCAAACTTTGTATGATATTAAACTAAATATTGGAGTCCAATTGATGAAAAGATGCATTAAATATGGTAATCCAAATATCTTGTGGTATGAAATATTTATTGTGATGGCATTTTTACTTATTTCATAGACTTGTATTAGAGTATTTTTTTTTTTTAGGATTTTCTAGGTTATAATAGGAACATTAACAATAAGACATAGTTTAACTAAAAAGTAGTGTTTTTAGTTTTAGTTTGAGGGTATTTGGTTAAATAGTGCTTTACTTTATTCATATGTAATTTTTTTTTTTTTTTTTTTCGAAAGTTAAAAATAAGATCTTATTTTCAAGTTACTTATTAGAGGTTGATATAAAGAGTCCTTTTTATGCTCTCCAATCACTTTCATTCTCGTACTGTTATGTTTACAAAGTTTAGCATTGCCCTTCTCATTACCTTTATAGTCTTCCATATTTTAATGATGATTCAAAATGTTAGGAAAATACATCTAAGATACCCATATCTTACACTTGGTTATTATATGCAAGGCGTTAATTATGTCATCCACTCCAACTAGTATATCAAATCCTCTTCATTTCTCCATATAGTCATTCTTGATATCGACATATTGACTCCACAATACTTCTCAATCAACACATTAGACCTCTACAAAAGACAAATAAACAATGAATTCATGACAAGATCTTCAAATCTTATCTTTAGACCACAAGGATTGCACCCACAGAACCACTCTTGCCAAATCTCTATCACTACTACAATGCATTTATTCATTCCAATGATGAGCTCATTGAGAAAAACCAAAATCCATCCCTCTTACAATTTGAACGTTCCCCTTGCATAGATAAGAGTTTTCTCCCATCAATGACACATTGAGACATATATCCGTATTCTTTATAAGCATTGCAATTGTTGAACATATTCCCTAGAGTTGGAGACCAAAGACCACTTTGTCTTCAAATGTTTTCCTTACGATGGGATCATAGGGTCATTCTTCTAGCTTTTTAGGGACTCTCAAGACTCACTTGATGATTTTATGGCATATGAGGATTAAAGATTCCTAGCCTTATTTTTGTGGGAGATGGTTGATCTACACCATTATCTTGCTTGAGACAAATGTTCTAAAGTGATCCATATCAAGGTCATTACTTCCTACTTTTAGCTAACCCTGCACAAGAAGAGACCCTAAGACCAATTCATTAACTGATAAGGATTATATTGAGAATGAAATGGAACACACACAAAAATATAGAGAGTACAACAATACAATGAAACCCAACTTCTATTAATGAATAAAATAGTAAAATATTCTAGAACACAAACTGGCTAGAATGGTGGTAGCTTATATCTGAAGAGAAAGAGATGTCGACTACGCTCATTCGCAAAAAATTGATTACAAAGAGGCCCAAAAGGGCCTTTATCATGAACGCTACAAGACATAGAGGAAAAAAACCTAAACATCAAAACCCTAACCCTAGAAAATGAAACACCAAAAGTATTGTGGGCCCCAAGGTGGTTAGTTGATATGTCAACTTCTTGGGGGCACAAGTTTTTCATATGATCTTTGTTTGGGGTGCACAATAGCTCGTTGGAAAGAATTTTCCAAGGATTACAAATTTTGGTTGGGACTAGGGTATGTTAATGGAAATCCTCAGCCCCTCGAATGTCTAAAAAACACCATCTGGGGCCTCAAAATAGCCCCGATAGTTTGCGACCTGAAAAACCATAGACAAAATGCCAAGAAGATAGATAATTGTTGATTCAGTGGAAGAAGTGGGTGGCCACCAATATCCACCTAAATCCGTCCTCCCCTCTTAGGAAGTAATGGTCTCCATTGCGTCAATTTCGCTCATCAAATGGGGAAACTTCTACTTATTTTGGCTCTTGATGAGCCACTTGCCTTGGTGAAGAAGTTGCCCTACTTTGACAAAACGATAGAGATGTATGTCTTTTTGGAGGGTGTCTTTCATCTGTGTATCCATGATTCGATCAATTGTATCCTACTAAAGGCAGTTGGGGTTGAGTTCTTAGGGGCCAAGTGCTCAACTACCTCTGAGGTGTCCAGTAGACGTGGAAAATATAGGTGAAGGAGGTCCACATTAAAGACTATATGTAGGACAAGGAATGGGGGAATACTTAATTAAAAATAATTCTCACCTACATCCTTGGTAATGGTGGAAGGGCCATGGCCCATATCGAAGTGGGAGAAGCTCGCGATGGGGTATTGCAAAGGACTCTTTCTGCAAATGTAACCAGACCTTGTCACCAACCTGAAACTTGTGTGGAAACCAATATTGGTCATGTCATTGCTTGTACTTGGCATTGGCTTTCTGCAATATTTCATGGAATTGTTGGCAGATGTGCTAAATCTGTTCAATAAATCTCGCTACCTTATCAACTTTGGTTTAAGCATAGAAAGATTCTTCATGTGTGGATGAAATGGGTAGAGCTACATCAATTGGGGTCAATGGTTGGAACCCTACGCACACATGAAAAGGGTGGTGGTTAGTAGAGCTATGAAGGGCTTGATTGTAGCTATGATGAACATAAGGAAGACTCTCATCCTAGGTGCAGGGATGTTTGGAGTAGTACATTCTCAAAATATGCATAATCATTGATCCAGATTTATGAGCAGAATGAAATGAAACCACATATTTATAATATTAACAAAGAGACACAGTGAACAATAACAGAGATACAGTAAAAATTGGCTTCTATTAAATAATAAATATGCTTAAAACTGTAAAATGCAGAATAAAACAAGCTTGCTAGATTGGTGGCATCTTATCTTTGAGAAGAGATGTGACGAATACGCTCATTCGCAAGAAGATGAGTATAATGATGATCTAGAGGCCCTTTTATAATAAACATGAATGAAAAAACCATAGATATCCAAAAACCTAACCCTAGGAGATGAAGCACCAGAAGTCATGTGGGTCCCATTGGGGTAAGTTAGTACATCAACTTCCCAGGGTTGTAACTTTTGCATACGATTTACGTTTACGGCGCACAATAGCTCGTTGGAAAGGTATTGATGAGACAATTAATTTGCGGGGATCAGTCAGAGCCTTTGGTTTTCTATGAGGTGCCTAATCGCGAAAAAACATTGTTTAGGCCCTCAAAATGGCCCCAGAAGTTCAAGAACCGAAAAATTGCTAAAAATAGTAAGTTGCCAAAAAATTGTTTTGAGCCAGTTAGATAAGGTGGGTGGCCACCAATATCCTCCTAGACCAATCCTCCCCCCTTAGGAAGAAATGTTATCCATTGCATTGAGTGCCCCCATCAGATGAGGAAATTTATGTTGAATTTGGCCCCAAGTGAGCCACTTTCCTTAGTGTAGGAGTTTTCCTTCTTTGACAACTCGATAAAGATGGATCCTCTGCTGGTGAGTGCCCTTGACCTGTGTGTCCACGATATTATCAGTGGATTCCTATTCCATGCAGTCAGGGTTGAGCTCTGTTGGTTTAAATTTTTCTTATATCTCTGAGGTTTCCAATAATGGTGGATAACAAGGCCGAAGTATTTTTCCCTTTTGAGCTAATCAAGGAGATTGTCGATTCAGGGAATCGAGTACTAGTTCCTGACTGTGATTTTATTTAGAGACCAATAATCAATGCAGGGTCTCCAAGTCCCATCTTTCTTCTGCACCAGCACGATTGGGATTTTACAAGGTGAGGAGTTGGGTTGGATGTACCCCTTGTGGAGCAGTTCTTGGATATGATACTTGATCTCCTCATTTTCTAGAAGATAACGATGATAGACTAGCCCATTGGGTATTAGTGTGTCGGGGGTCAGATCGATGGGATGCTTGACCTGACAGTGCATAGGTACCCCAATAGGTGATGAGAAGATGTCTTTGTATTCTTCCATGACCTTATCCACTTGCTTCTATTGCATGGAGAGGTTAGTCGTGGAGGCCATGGATGTGGCTGCAACCTTTCTCTCACTCTGAGAATGAATCATGAAGAAGAAAAACTTCCCAGTATCTTTCTTCGTCTTCCTATTTTCCTTCTTTACTTGTGGCTTGGAATGGTTGTCTCGAGGTTTCCCATATTTGCTCTGTCCTTTGTTCTACGGGTTGGGGTTGTCCTTTCCCTGCTTCTGTTGTGAGGGGTTCCTAGACTCAAACTGTCACATCTTTTTTTTCCATCTTCTTCTTGATTTTGACGACATATTGATAGCCGCGCCCAAGGATGAGATGTCCAAAAACTCCATTTATGTCTAGAAATATCAATGCAGACCACCGCAATACTTGCGCGCAGACCACCGCAATACTTGCGCACTAGATGTTGCTCAGAATATTTGATACTCATCTTGGTGTGTAAGGTATGGAAGACATTAGTGAACTCTGGCACTGTTTGGTCTCTTTCCTATTGCAGTGTGGTCCATCTTGTAAACAAGTTGTCATAAATTCCAACAAGGTAGTATTGTTCCTTAATAACATCCCTGAAGGAACCCCAAGTGGGTGAAACTACAAATAATGTGGATCCTTCTATTTCCTTTTTCTCACAGAAAGTCTCCCACCAATCTTTAACATGGGGGACGACCTTGAGGAGCACAAATGTAATATTTTATGTGTCAAAAAAGTTGTGGATAGAAAAATACCCTTCTAGAAGTTTTAACCATTTATGTACGACATTGACATTTATTTTAACTTTAAATATAGGAATATCAAAATTGATCTATACTTTGAAGGGGGTGGAGCCTTCGCTTGAGGTGTATGCATCGCTTGTTGGCAGTTGTCAAAGGATTTGTGCAAATTTGTCCATCATCTCATTTCTCTATCGCTCAAGGGATTCCTTGAGCAACATTTTGAAAAAAAATCATGTCCCGTTGTCTTTATTTTCGCCCGCCATAGACGGTTTCTTGGGCGTGCGAGAGTAGTTTTCCTCAAGAGAAACAAGCTCAAGACCCAACTCTCTATACCCCGACCACGTCGAGGACATGCATTAAAAAAATGACAAGGAGGAGACTGCTCTTATATCACTGATCCATATTTATGAGTGGAATGAAATTAAACCTCAAATTTATAATACTAACATAGTGTCACAGTGAACAATAACAAAGATACAATAAAACTTGTTTTCTATTAAATAATAAATATGTTGAAAATTGTAAAATGCAGACTGAAACAAGCTTTCTAGAATGGTGGCATATTATCTCTGAGAAGAGATGTGACTATAAATATGTTGAACCTACACATAATAGATCTAACCATAAAATACCACACACATTTGCAGAGAGAAATTGAGAGAAGCAAGAGAAAAAGAATGGAATAATTCTCATTAACCGTAATGAATAATGAATAATTTACACATGATATACTCTCTATAACTCAACCAATGTGCATTAGAGGTGAAGCCAATGCACCATAGTGTTGGTCTAGAGTGATCTGGAGACACACCAAAAGTTACGGGAGTGAATTGCCACCTAGTCTAGTCTATGAGGAAATTACGAGAGTGAACTGCCACCTAGCTGAGTTAACTAGTCTACCAGTCCTCAGTTAAATGACTGAAACATAGTGAAGTGAGGAGGAGATCAGGGAATCATGTGTCATGCACTTGTATGGTGATGATACCAATGCTAATGCGCATTAGTTGGTGATGATCCCAATGTTTCATGGAGACAAAACCAATGCATCATCTAGACTCCACTCAACTAGTCAAACTGAAGTGAAAATTGAAGAGAATATYCTCCYAGAGGAATATTCTCCCTAAACTTTAGGAGAYTGGATWAATACTAATAAACATAGGAAAAACATTAGGAAAAATAAATCMTAGGTSTGTGWRAAGTAACTCCAACACTCCCCCTGAACATCACTATGTTGAAAATAAAGAATGGGTCCCGACAATGAGGCCATGTTAGGTACCCAAATACAAAAGATACATTGAAATAAAGTGAGGAAAGAGGGAAAAAATCATGGGAAACCCCCCCCTCAAGGTACAATGTATGTAAAAAATAAGAACTACAATTGCTAGACAACTGTGTCCTTCACTCCAATATGAATTTGCAGAGAATGGAACTTCTACTCAGTGAAGGTCTTGGTAAAGATGTTTGTCGTCTGTTCTGCTGAAGGACAAAACTGTAGGTCGATGATCCCCTCGTGTACTAAGTCCCAGATGTAGTTCATGTGGTTCTTGATGTGCTTCATCTGTTGCCTCTAAACTGGATCTCTGCAGAACTTCAGAGTGCTCTGGTTGTCACACCAGATGATGATCGACCAATGAAACTGAATACCCAACTCAGTGAGAAAATGTTGTAGCCACGTATCCTGAATGGTTATGTTAACTACCCCTCTGTACTCTGCCTAAACTAAAGAAAGAGAAATAGCATCTTGCTTCTTGCTCGACCAACAAATCGGCCCGGAACCAAGACTGAGTGAGTAACCAGATGTGGACTTGTGATCGATGCTATTGCCAACCCAGTTAGAATCAGTGAACCTGATGAGATCTAATGTAGAGTCTATTGCATAATGAATCCCAAAGGTGATGGTTCCTTGTACATATCAAAGGATACGCTTTGCAACCTTCCAATGTAGCTCATGTGGCTCCTGCATGAACTTGGAAATTGTGCCAACTGCATAGGAGATGTCTGGTCTAGAGTGTGTGAGATACAACAAGCTCCCCACTAATTGTATGTATAGTGTGTTGTCAACCAGTGGAGTGTCCCTGCCATCCTCAAGTTTGGATCCTAATAGGAAAGGAGTTGGAATAGACTTGCAGTCTGTCATGTGAAATCTCTCAAGGAGATCTAGAGCATACTTGGCTTGATATAGTTTGATGCCTGATGCATCACGATTGATCTTGAGTCCAAGGAATAAGTGTAGTGGACCCATGTCCATCATAAAAAACCTATCATGTAGAATCCTCTTGACTGCATAAATCATTGAAGTCGAGAAACTGGTGATCAACAAATCATCAACATACATAACTAAGAGTAGAAGTGAATCAACCATCCTGGGAATGTATACATTTGGGTCTGATTTAAAATGTACAAAGTTCTGTGATAGCAGGTAGGAGTCCATGTTGGAATACCATGCCCTCGAAGCCTACTTGAGGCCATAAGGAGACTTCTTCAGTCAACAGACAAAAGATGAATCTTGCATAAATCCATGGGGATGATCCATATAGATCTCCTTAGATAGATCACCATGAATAAATGCATTATTCACGTCCATCTGATGGAATTCCCATCCCTTGGTTGTCGCAATGGCAAGTTCCAATCGTATGGAATCCATCTTCTCTACTGGAGCGAAGGTCTCATCATAGTCAATGCCATGTACCTGCTCAAATCCTTTGGCAACAAGCCTGGATTTGTATATGCTAATCTGTCCACCCGTTGCGCTGTTGGTTATGTAGACCCATCTGCACCTGAAAAATTTCCTTCCAGAAGGAAGGGGAACCAGATCCCAATTCTGGTTATGGAGGAGGGAGTTGTACTCTTCCTTCATGGCGGATTCCCAAAAGGAATTTCCAACAACCTTGCCATAAGACTATGGATCTGAATATTGAACCAAGAAAATATTCCTGGATGGAAATGGTTCAGTGGTAGTGAGTGAAATAGGAGGCTCCTTGAAATCAGATTGAGTCCTCCTAGTATTAGCCGGATCACCAACAAGATCCCCTGCATCCTGAAGAGTAGTCTGGGCCCACTTGGGCCTCTACTGTGGCTCTGCATCTACATCTAGATGCACTGACTCTGTATCTGACTACACCGACTCTGTATCTGGAACATCTAAATCCTTTGAATCAGAACTCTCATATGAAGAAGAGTCGGCATGTGCATGCTCATCATCTCGGACAGGTGGAATAATGAAGGTGTCTGCATGCGGCTACTGAGGTACATGCAAGACACTTTCCTCGAATTGGAAACTTTGCTCAATGATGAGTCGGTCCGAGGAAATATCAATAAGTCTATATCCCTTCACACCGTCAGGGTATCCAACAAAGATACACTTTGTGATTTGTGGATCAAGTGCCTTCCTATTTTTAGAGGGAATCCAGGCCCATGCACGTGAACTGAAAATATGAAAATGGGTCACTTCTGGTTTGAGGTTGCTCCAAGCCTCATAGGGGGTATTATCCTTGAAATATATATGGGGAGATTTGTTTTGGATGTAGGTTGCAAAATTATGTTCTTTTTCCCATAGTCTCTATGGTAGTGACTTTTCATGTAGCATGCAAGATGCCATTTCTTTTAAAGATCTATTTTCCCGCTGAGCAACTCTGTTTTGCTGCGGAGTATAGGGAATTGTGTGCTACAACTAAATCCATGCCTCATGAAAAATATTTTGGATCTCATGATTGACATAATCTCCCCCATTATTAGTTCAGAGGATTTTTATTTTCTTTCCAGACTGTGTCTCAACAAGGGCTTTGAAATCTTTGAGGTGTTGAAAGACCTCAGATTTTTACCTAAGAAAGTAAATCCATGTGAAACGTGAGATATCATCAAAAAAAATGAGAACAAACCTAGATTTGTTGATTGATGGATGCGGAAAAGGACCCATGAGGTCACTATGGATCAGATATAAAGGAGTGAATCTCTCAGAGTCTTTCCTTTGTCAAATTTCTCTTAAGGGTGTTTTCCAAGAACACATCCCTCACAGATTCCTTTGGAGAAATGGATGTCTGGTAGACCATCAACCAATATTTGCTTGCTAAGATGTTGCATATATCTGAAATTCAAATTCTTGAACCTTTCATGCTATATCCTACTACTTTCATCAACATTAGTAAGCAGTAAAGCAGAATCTGGTTCAATAAATTCAGAAAATGTATACAATCTAGATTGATGATTTACCTCATCAGTAGCAACCATAGAATTGGTTTGCATGTCATATATGTCCACTGCATTTGGTGTGAATATGAATTTATTGACGATGCCAAAATTCATCATCTGATTTTTTTTTTAAATAAAAAAGGGGGGAGACCCTGCTATATTATAGAGGCAAAAAGCTTTTGCAAAATGTACAGAGAAGTATGCCTAGAATTACCAAAAATGCTGCCGATGATCGGAAACCAGCATAGGTAAAACAGAGTAGCATGAGAAAATGTAAAACCAAGTAGCAAAATGAAACTTAAACATTGTAGCATCTGTCCTGCCCGAAGGAAACCAGGACAGATGCCTATAGTCCAAATATACATAAGACAATAACAGAGTAAACTAGGAACCAAGAACATAAAAACCTATATGCCAGGTGGCCCGTCGTCCCCATCCTTCTGCCACTCAGCCGGGATGACAAAAGCTTGTGCACATAGTGGGCATTTCCGCTTAGCTGGCGCGTTGGAGAAAGAGTCCAGGAGCATGTTCAAACTCTGTCCCATGGTGCACACCTGGAACTCCACATCAGACAAGTGGCCACGAAGGTCAAGCACAAGAGCCAGGTGCTCGTTCCGGAGAAGAGACCCATGCAAGCTGCCACTCGAATCCATCGTGCCCATCGCCGCTTCCACACCAACTTCACCCTCTCGCTGCTCCCTAGCCACCTTTGCGCTCACCCCTTCAGCATTCTTCACCTGAGAATCATGACTGTTAACAATGTCATCACCAGGCCATGGAATTTCTTCCACTATACAGCCAGGGATGTAGTCGTCCTGAATCAGATTGGGGGTGCACTTCTCCTGAAGAGTCGCCTCAGTCCTTTCCACGAGCGTCAAGTCCTCCATGGTCGGGTCTTCCATTACAACGCAGGGTGGAAAAACCTCCTCCAAACCAGCATCCTGCTTGTCTCGGCTGCAACCGGCGTGTGGTTCTGCTATGGTGGCAAGGAGCGCCCTCTTCTCTTCCTTTGATTTTTTCCTGATGATGGAGGTCGCCAGAGCTAAGGCCCGCTCCAGCTGCTCTCTCCGTCGTCGTTGAGATTTGCGAGCATCCCAGGCTGCGCCACGGCGCGGTCTGCCCCTCTTCCTGGTCATGGGGAGCGAGTGGAGCAAGTATAATAAAAAGCAGATGAGCCAAGGCACAATTGAATTGATTTGCAGGACATAGACAGGCTTGTCCTATTTTGAATCAGACGTAGAAGGACCCACCGAAAATGCTGGGAGTCTGAGCACGAAAGGAGCTGGGCTGCACCATAGCGATCCAGCTAGAATTGGAGCCGGGGCAGGTGCAACCTTACTCTATTCTTCCGAGAGAGAAATCATATAAACCGGAACCGAAACCATTTGCCAACACTTAATCCCTCCCGTTCCGAGAGCGCTGTAAATGAACGCGCGAGGGGGGCGTTCCATCACCTTAAATTTGCTGCAGAGGCCGTCCCCCATCGTCAATGATGGCTTGTGGGTGGCGGCCCTCGGCATTTAAGTCGAGGCTGAGTGCGCCTCCAACTGTCTCCTCATGACCATGTGGCACCCCATCCGGGGCCAAAATTCATCATCTGATACATGAAGAGAAGATTGACAAAAATTTTGGGAACGTGCAACACATTCTCGAAGATTTCGTTGGTGAGTTCAACCTTTTCTTTGTCGACGACCTCGATTGGAGAGTTGTCCCCCATCATAATAGGAGGACCTTTTCATGCATCCAATAAAGAATAGACTGCTTTTGTGGAATCCATGTGATGTGATGCTCCTGAATCTACGATCCAAGCATCGGGAGAGGGGTTGATGGTAATCAAGGCATGGCTAGAATTGCCTTTCTTGGGATTATGATCTTTTGGCTTCTTCTTCTTGGCACCCTTGGGGATGCGATATCCAAGGTTATTTTTATGAAGTATTTGAGTCATTATATCTATTTGTTTCTGCATGCATGTGTATTCTAGATGGAATCCTTTATGGAAGTATGTGCATTTCTCCCTTTTTCTTCCCTTTCCACCTTTGGATCCAGAGGCATGAGTGAATGGTTTTGAGTACCTTTCCTTCTTCAAATTTGCATGAGATTTCCTTTTGTCTTTATCTTTATATTTCTAATATTGATAGCTACCATCTTTCATAGTAAGTGCATGCGCCTTTGGGCCTTTGATTTTTTCCATGTCGATGGGCTTGGTTTGCTCTTGTGTCAGGGATTCAATAAATTCCTCAAGAGAAGGCATATTCCAGATGGCTCCAGAGAAGAATTTGATTGAATGGAAATTGGATACAAACACGGAGAATTTAGGACCAAGTTTGGAGAGAATGGTGAGAACCATTTTTTTCTCCTCAGATTTATCAACCCTGCAAGATTTGAGTTACAAAAGTAAATCCTTTTGTTTTTAAAAGAAATCTTGGAGATTGTCGAAGCTTTTTGGATCTAATGTGAGAAATTCCACCTCGTTCATGTGTCCCCTCATCTCATCATGTTTTCCAAAGAGTCCTTCCAAGGTGGCCCAAGCTTCATTGGGGGTTTTACAGGAAGATATGTGAAAAAGGAGATCGGGAGAGATGCGACTGCAAATTGTTCTGAATGCTTCATCCATTCATTTTAGATACTTGGATTTTTCTATGGTTGATGTCGTTTCTATCTCTGTATTCAAGGTTAACCTTTACAATCCTATGGTCCGGAGATGCATGATTATTCTCTCCTTCCATGCAAACTAATTATAAGGTGTAATAATGAATTATTTTGGGAATTCCATTTTTTCATTGTCTTCAATATTTGGTACCTGCAAAAATAATTTGGTGTAGCTTTGCTTAGCAGTATGTCAGCTCTGATACCATGTAAATGTGTTGAACCTACACATAATAGATCTAGCTAGAAAATACCACACACATTTGCAAAGAGAAATTGAGAAAGAAGAAGCAGGAGAGAAGGAATGGAATAATTATCATTAACCGTAATGAATAATGAATCACTTACACATGATATACTATGTATAACTCAACCAATGTGCACTTGAGGTGAAGCCAATGTGTCGTAGTGGTGGTCTATATTGATCTGGACACACATCAACAATTACAGGAGTGAACTGCCACCTAGTCTAGTCTCTCGGGAAGTTACGGTAATGAACTTCCACCTAGCTAAGTTAACTAGTCTACCAGTCTTTTGTTAATTGACTGAAACAAAGTGAAGTGAGGAGGAGATCATGGAATCATAGGTAATGTGCTAGTCTAGTGATGATACCAAGGCTAATGCACATTAGCTGGTGATGATCTCAATGTTGCATGGTGAGAAAACCAATGCAACATATAAACTCCACTCAACTAGTCAAACTGAAGTTAAAATTGAAGATAATATTCTCCTAGAGGAATATTCTCCCTAAAGTTTAGGAGATTCGATAAAGACTAATAAACATAGGAAAAACCTTAGGAAAAAGAAATCCTAGATGTGTGTGAAGTAACTCCAACAGTGACGGCTACACTCATTCGCAAGAAGATGAGTACAATGAGGCTCTGAAGGTATTTTTACAATAAAAATGAATTTCAAAACCTTAGACATTCAAAAATCTAACCCTAGGATATGAAGTGCCAAAATTCATGTGGGCCCCTTGGGGTAAGTTAGTACATCAACTTCCTGGGGTCATAACTTTTGCATATGATCTTCATTTAGGGTGCATGATAGCTCGTTGGAAAGGTATTGATGAAGAGATTCATTTAGGGGGATCAATCAGAGTCTTCAAATATCATTGAGCTTCCTAATTATGAAAAAACATCGTTTAAGCCCTCAAAATGGCTTCGAAAGTTCAGAAGCCGAAAAACTTCTAAAATTAGTAAGCTGCCAAAAAACTAGTTTGAGCCAGTTGGACAAGGTGGGTTGCGACCGACATCCTCCTGGATCAATCATCATGTTAACTACCTTTGTCTAACCATCTTTTTTGGGGTGGAAGGAAGTTTATTTGGTGAGATTGGTGTCTATCAATGACCACATACTATACCAGAATGTATTTAAGAACCTACCATCACAATCTAAAATAATAGTCTATGATATCCCAAAATGAACCCAAACATGCTCGAAGAAGTTCTTAATAGTGGCCTCGACTATGATACTCTTCTTGTAGGGTGTAAAAACTGTCATCTTAGAGAATTTATCAATGACCATGAAGCCACAGTCATTACCATGCTTGGTTGAAAGTAGATCAAACATGTGATCCATGGATATTGAATCCCAAGGCCTATCAAGAGTAGGCAGAGGGGTGTACAACCCTTGTTTCTTAATGAAAGGTTTGGTTATAATGCAGGAAGTGTATGATATGATATACATGTTGATATATTGTCGAAGCTTTGTCCAATCAAAATACATTTGAAGTAGTTCCATTGTTTTTCCCACACCAAAGTGTCATGCTACCCGACTTGATCTTCCCAAATCAACTTTGCACGCTCACTTGAAGGAACACAAAGGTGGCCCATATGACATAGTAGTCCATATTAGAGATGAAATTATGGAACTAGTTTACATTTTCTCAATGTATGATAGGTAGTAGTGAAGTCCGAGTCACTACTGCATAATAGTGGCCACCCGGAGGTCTCATGCCCACAAAAATTAAGAATTGTGGCTAGTGCCACAATCGGGGGTCGACTAAGGCAATCTGCAACATGGTTGGTGCTACCCTTATTATACTTAATGTTCAAGTGGAGTTGTTGTAGGTATGTGGACCACTTATGATGGTAGTCATTCTATAAATTTCTTTTTGCCTGCATGAAATGCAGAGGCCTGTGATCAGTGTGGATGATCCTTTCCCTTCCCATAATAATTGTTGGCACAGGGGTAGACCCAGGGTTCAACGCTTCAACAACACACCAACAAAACCCTAACTATCGACCCTTTTGGAAACACTTGCAAAGTAGATGAAGTCTCACCCGAGGTAGAGGAAGGGGTGGTTTCATGACTCAAATGTATGCAAATTAGTTGGGACACAGATCTGTGATTATACCACTTAACAAAGACTTAATAGTTAACATTCATCAGTAATTAACTTTTATTCACATCATAGATCCAAGCCCTAATTACAGAACAATGTAGTATCCTACCGGATATAACACATCTAAGCACTTAGCACATGGAAAAAGATTAGATCTAGCATTTATTCACATCATTTAAGCACTAAGCTATCATACTATATTCATCTAATCATTCATTACTACACTGAAGCTTAAATTATATACACAAGACAATAACCATAATGCATAAAGAAACCATAACAGATGATATACATGGTTCACCCTAGTGTGGGGCTTTGTCCACCAACTCTTCTCTTGTGTATTATCTTCTCTCAATCTTCTAAAGCACAGAGCCACAAGAACCCACTCCGTATAGGATAGGAGATCTGCACGCACCTCACCAGATCCTCCTTCCCTGAGCTAGGTTTAAGCACAAAGCCTTCTTACAATCACTTGCACTTAGATATGCAAGTCTCAACATACGCTATGCACAAAGCCTTTGCAATCACATAGATAGAACTCTAGCACTTAGCATCTTCACCCCTTCTTACATCACCTAGATATCTATTTATACATTACAAAATGGGCCTAAACATGGTTAAACCCATGGGTCGACATCCCATACCCATTACATAAACCCTAATCCCAAAACTGTTCTGAAAGGGGGCCAATATCCTGCGATAGCTGCTTCGACTTGCGCTCCACCTTCGACCAGCCTGTCGAAGTCCCAAAAGAGGTCAAACATGGCCAAAGGTCTCCAAAACTTGGTCAAGGGCCAATAGGCCCCCAACACTCACCTATGACTCGTCCCGAGTCACTCTAGTCTGGGTAAATCTGCCTCAAAATCCTTGAGCTTGACTCAAGATGCTTCAACCCATTGTTACACCAAGGCCTCCTTCTCGATGAACTCTTGAATAACTGCCTCATTCACAAGTCCTTCTAAGCGTTGTTCTACCGAAGTGACTACTCGTTCCAGCTCTACTCCTCGGCCTAAGATCTTCTCAAAAAGTAGGCAAGTTGCATCACAAACTGGCTTGAGCTTCTGAGTCACTTCCATGACTTTTATTTGTATGGCATGGACCTATTGCTGAGTTGTGCATTGTTCTTGGGATATTTTCATTCACTTAACCACTAACAGGGTATTTAACTGTGCTTGTACTGTTGTTGCTTGTTTCTTTACTTCTTGGAGCCATGACTCTAGTGTTTTCAGTTTAGGGTCCTTGGTAAGGCACTCATAAGTCTGTGCACTACAATTGCTTAACTGTTTACATTCCATGGTTAATGATTTGATCCTTTCAACTGCACTCTAGGTAGTTGCTTCTCTCTAGTATTGCACTTCCTGCGGAGTGCTTGGCACTATTTGTAGCTTCAGTTCTGCTATTCTTTGTTGAAGCTACTGAATGGCTTCTACAAGCTTCGCCACTTGACTCTCCACTGGGTCTTCCTCCATTTGCTCTAAGCCTGTCATAGAGAAAAGTGCTCTGTAGACTGCTTCTTTAACTCCAACCTGCTTTATGAGAAGATATTATTTCTCTTGTTGGATCTGTGCTCTATCCTATTCAAACTTGATTTGGAGGTCATCCTTCTCTTGTTGTGCAACTCAGCGTTTCTTTATAATTTCCTCTTGTTCTTGCTTCAGGGCCACTCTGGCCTGTTCTTTTTCTTCCTGCACACGACGAAGGCAAGCTTCGGTCACATCAGCTATTCTGCGGAGTTGGGTAGGCTCATCTCCCAACTTTGGTTCTTCTGGTGGTGGGGGCACAATGGACACTGTATGGCTGGAGTGAAGGGATTGTTGTACTCCTCTCAGCTCTGCTTCAATCCTTCCATACATGGTTTCTTGTTTGGATTCATTTCTATGCAAAATATCTTCCAAGGCATCTGATACAGCTGTGATAATGAATTCGAAGTCATCGACCATGAGTACATTCTGCAACTTCGACTTACTTGCTTTGGAATTCTTCCATGATGTAGGTTCCTTTAGGGAAACCTTTCTTTTCTTGGATGTCTTTGCCTCTTCAAGGGGGTTCCTAGGTGGTGTTACATCACCCTGCTTCAAATTGTCTTCTTCCCCTTCTTGCTCTTCTTTTTCCACTTCATCGTCTCCTCCTCCACTAGGTGAATCTGATGTAGTCTCTTCTGATGTGCTTTGTATTTCCTGTACATATTCCTTCTTTTTCTTTCCTTCTACTGTTGGGTGCATCATACTCTTCGCGAGTAACCACTGAACTTCCAATGAGGTTGGGATCAGACAGTGTTGCCTGGTCAACGGGTATAAGGAACTCTGTGGGCCATTCCTTAGTGATTTATTCTAGGTCCTCTGTGATCTTATAGTAGGACTAAAGCTCTTCTTTATTTTCATCTGCGTGTGTAGTAATATAAATAAAATTCCTATATGTGCAGAACTTCATAAGGGGCCTCAACCTATCTAGGGTATTTGGTGTCATACGAGGGAAAGACTCAATATCCTTCTTTAGTTGCAGGTAGTAGGTATGGAATAATGCATTCAACTACCATTTTTTCCCCATATCACTCGAATACCAAAGTATGGTGAACTTCGCAGCTAGTGGCTCAGACGGCTCAATGTCAGGGAAGGTCGTACCTTATGGCATCTCCCAAGCAGTGAATGTGATGAGGATCAACAACCAGCTAAAATGGAACTCATATCTCTGATCTTGAGCTTTGTGACAATCCATTTCTAACTAATTGACTAGGTAACTAGCCCAGTTCATCTGTAGTCCTTCCACGTATTTTCCTGTGAGGTCAACGACAAACCCTATGACCCGCGTGGGTCTATTCTTTCTGACTAGCTTACTAGCAATCAATTGGAAATCAAGGCACACTGTGCCATTCTACTGAATGGAGGCTACCTTGTAGCCTCGCGTCCCTTTCTCTACATTTTCATAGGTGTCTTTTATCTTCTGTGCCAGGGCGCAGTCTACAACCTTCCCTGGATAAAATTCTTGCAGGTTTGGTCCTTGCATTTTCAATCCGGTGATCCTATGGATCAACACCAAATCGACGGTGATGCATCTGTCTAACCATATATACCCTCCATGGAAGCATGACAGTAGGAGCTTAACGCACGCATTAACCTCCTAGTGCCTTCCAAAATGTGGTATCTTCATCATGTTCAAGACAGTGGACCTCTCGATGTCCATAGTCCACGACTCAGGGATGATCTTCTTCCCCTTGGTCTTGGTCAAATATTTGTGAGGTGCGATCATACCATAGCTTTTGCGGTCTCCTTCGTTATAGTCACTGATATTCAAGGTTGGAATCCTCTCTAACTATGGTCTGACTTCTTTTATTCCCTTCAGGAGGTATGTAGTGATGACTGTGTAGTCAAAGTCCCTCAGGACACTATCATGACTCACCACACCGGCCAGGGGTGGGATGTAGTCAGGTAGGATGGATGGAATTAGCTTCACATTCACCAAATCATCATGATGTTTGTTTCTTTTCTCGGTCCCAGCTCAGGATGGTCTAGATCCACGAGCAGTTGACGAGGAGACTTACACTCCTCGCGTCGATGAGGCTTGGATGCCTGCGAACATCACCTTCTCGGCCATGAGGTCTATTAGAATCTCTTTGATGGATTTTTTCGCTGTACTAATTGTGTCTGAAATGCACACTTGATATCTAATATCTCACGTCGGTGAACAATACTCAATGTAATAGAATGGATGGTGAGGTCTCAATGATCATTGCACGAAATCAACTAGTTCTCTGTGGGATCAGATAATCACAATTGGAAAAAGTGTTCTTAGTGAAACGCTCGACAAGATCAAAAGATATTGTCGTAACAGTTTCTTTCAACGGGTCACAAAGCCTTATTCAATGCAATTCCATCCGTTATGGTGCAGTCCCATCGGTCCAATGGTGAAATTTTGGGCCATAACTACTTTCCTAACCATTTAGGAGCATTGATTGAACTATCATATTGCCTCCAACGATCATATTGCTTCATCATGGTGAAGTGCCAATCTGTGTTGTACTGATAATCCGACGAAGTTTGAGTTCTGGAAACCTTTCTTCTGCGAAGTATTCTCTGGAACTTCTTTCAATTTTTCTAACATTGCCCTCTTCTTACTATGCTTTCTGGCCTTATTTCCTATGATCTGAATCACTGGTTTCCTCTTTCCATTATCATTCTTATCTCCTCTTGGCATGAAAAATTCGCACTATGGAGGGTATTTCATAGGGTTCAAGGCTAATACTTCTTCTCTTTCTGGGGTATGTGCTCTACTCTCTTGTAAAAACACAAGTCTCCAGTCTTCCTATGTCCTTTCAACTTCGACATCCATATCTTTGGTCTTTAGTAGCTTTGATTGGTTCTCTTGTTCTTCTAGTAACTGCACTATTCTCCTAGCCATGAAATCTCTTAGTTCTTGATTTTTATGTTCTATATCCTCCTCTTCTTGTTTCCTTCATATATGATCTTTCTCAATCTAGGTTTTTCCTAGCAAGATAGCAAATGGGGCGTTGTTCTCAACAATTTCAACGATCTCAAATTCTTCTTCTGTCGAAGTGCCATGAGCACTCATAGATATTTGGGTAAGTCTTCCACATAGGGTTATCAACTTTCCTCTAAATAATCCTATTCCTCCTAATGAAGGAACCATAGCAGGCTTTCCCAAAATTTCCTAAGTTCTCTCTGTCATGATATTCACTTGTGTTTCCTCATCCAGGACACAGACTATGTCGAAGTCTCCTATTCTTGTTTCTATGTACTCTTTCTCTTTTAAGACCTCTAATAAGTTGATATTTTTGTGGTCATTCAAGGCATCTTTCATCCGTAGTAATAAAGTCTCTGATTATTTTTGGGTTCTATCATATCCTTAGTTTCTTGGCCTCTCTCATAGTTTTCTTGTTTCATATTCATCTTTTCAACTTTAACAATCATTCTAGGAAAATCCAAAACTTCATGGTCCATAGCTTTACATAAAAGACAACTAGGTATTCTACCAGGGAATTCCTTAGCAATATGTCTCGGTCTTCTGCAACTGTAACAAAGGGTTAATCCTCTCTTTCTCTTAAATGATCCCCAACCTTTTCTGTACTGCGCATTGGGATCACAGTAACTAACCTACAAAAAATTCTTTCTAGGATCCTGCATCCATTTGTTAGTCCAAAAATTCTTTCTATGCATAGGAATAACATATCTTTCATTGCTTCTATCAGATCTATTTGTATCAAATATTTTTTCTTCTAACTATGCCCTAGTTTTCAAAGTAGGACAAAATTTATCAAACATACCTAGATTCATTCTTTCAAAAGAAAAATTTTCACTTATCTTACCTTTTTCAGAGAACAAAGCTTCAATATCTTACCTCTTTTCTTTAGATCAGACTTCTCTTCTCAACATAGAGCTTCACAAGTCAATACTGCGCACTAAAGCACAGATCTATGCACAAAGCTTTCTTTTCTTTAGTTCCCAACAATCATAGTTTCAGGTCCCGACAATGTAACCATTTGTTGGCACAATGGCAGACCCAGGATTCAATGCTTCAACAACGCACCAACAAAACCCTAACTATCAACCCTTTCAGCAACACCTGCGAAGAAGATGAAGTCTCACCCAAGGTAGAGGTAGGGGTGGTTGCAAGACTCAAGTGTTTGTAACCTAGCTATGAAACAGATTTGTGTTTATACCACTTAACAAAGCACTTAGCAATTAACATTCATCAGTAATTAACCCTTATTCACATTGCAAATCCAAACCCTAATTACAAAACAACACAATATTCTACCGGATCTAACACATCTAAGCACTTAGAACATGGAAAAATATCAGATCTATCATTTATTCACACGGAAAAATATCAGATCTACCATTTATTCACATCATTTAAGCACTAAGTTATCATACTAGATTCATCTAATCATTCATTACTGCACTTAAGCTTAAATTATATACACAAGACAATAACTAGAATGCACAAAGCAACCATAACATAGGATATACGTGGTTCACCCCAGTGTGGGGTTACGTCCACCAACTCTTCTCTTGTTTATTATCTTCTCTCAATATTCTACAAGCACAAAGCCATAGGAACCCACTTCGCATAGGACATGAGATCTATGTTCACCTCTCCATATCTTCCTTCCCCGAGCTAGGTTTAAGCACAAATCCTTCTTACAATCACTTTCACTTAGCTCTACAAGTCTCAACATATGTTATGCACAAATCCTTTGCAATCACGCAGATAGAACTCTAACACTTAGCATCTTCACCCCTTCTTACATCGCCTAGATATCTATTTATACATTACAAAATGGGCCTAAACATGGTTAAACCCATGGGCCAAAATCCCATACCCATTGCATAAAACCTAATCCTAAAATTGTCCTAAAAAGGGGTTGAGATCCCGTGATCTACGCTTCGAATTGAGCTCTGCCTTCGACCAGCCTGTCAAAGTCCCAAAAGAGGTCAACCATGACCAAGGATCTCCAAAAATTGGTCAAGGGCCAACAATAATGCTTCCATCGTCGACATGTCTGCACAATGGAATACATATCTTTGTCAACGTTAGGATATCTACGAACAATGTAATGTACCCTGCCATCTAGCCGAGTCTCGTTATCTATATTATTTTTCCTCTAATACCACATTGTAACGTACCCTGCCACCTAGTCAAGTCCCGTTATCTCTATTATTTTTTCTCTCATACCACATTGTAGCATCCCCAACCCCAAGTTGGGCCATGACACAGAAAAATTCTACCTCTGATACCATTAATTCATAAAATGATATGCATATACAATAATTATGCACTATAAACAACATACATCTCATGCATAAACATGTACAATAAACCATACATAATTTATATAAGCATTCATATAATAATTAGCATAAAAACATAGATAAAATAATAATTATATTTTTATTAATTCACCAACTACGTGAAAACCTCATAATTTCCTCCCAACCATAGACTTTGTCACTCATAAAATCTCAATAGTAGATCACCCCCAAGTTTTATGGGATTTTTTTTCACAGGGATCTCACTGAATAGATCAGTGAGATATCCCTAGGATTGGCCTACCAATCCTATAAAGGGGATAGATTTCCTATGGTTCTCCTAGAAACAAGAAAGAAGATCACACACAAGGATTTGGGAGAATGGATTACCTTTTTCTTGGATGTTGTCCTTAGCATATCCTGGCTGTTGGAGTCCTGAAGTTCGAGCTCAAGCTTCTACAACCTGCTTCCTGCACACCAAATACAAAAAAAGACCATTCTACTCTTATTCCTAGTGTTAGATCCCTAGATCTAGCTTGGATCTAACCTAATATATAGTCTATAAGATCATACCTGAACATTCATATATCAAATACAAACATTGAAGGGGAAACCAAATGATCTATTAATGGAACACAAGAACATTACATCAAGGCATACCTTAAGTGATGATGCAAGATCCTTTGGCCTCCTTGCTCCTTACCTCTCATTGCACCTCCTTGCTCCTTACCTCTCCTTGCACCTCCTTGCTCCTTGCCTCTCCTTGCACCTCCTTGGTCAAGCTAGGATGACTGACTCTTGGTTGTGTTTATGGACACATTTTTAGTTGAGCAACATAAAATTACCTTTCAATTCATTTTTTTCTTTCCCAAGGCTTTCGTTTGTTATATAGCTCTTGGAGGAGGCTTGGGAGAGGCTTATAGATCTTCTAGAGGCCCCTAGAGACTCGAATGATGTGAGTTCCTAGGCCTTTTCCACAAAGATCCAACTCATCCATCACATATCATCTTGTAACTCCTCGATTTTAGAAGTCTAACAATGCCTTTCTTGTTGAGCCACTAGTGTCCAGTGAGGGACTTTCTTGTTTCCTACTAGGTGTCACACGAGGGCCTCCAAAAATGCTCTAAAAGGGGCAAAAACTCAGGAAAAAATTGTACTAGGGATTCTATCCTCTGATGGCTTCCTCTCTAGCCTATAGGGTGGAAATTAAGGCTACAACATCGAGTTGGGGCTAAGACTACACCAGGAAAAAGAAATCCTAAGCCGGGATAAGGTGTATCAACATAAAAAATGCTCAGACTAAGGTTCCAACTCCAAAAATAAACCTACATCCTCTCATTCCCCACAGTTTGTCCCACCCCAAGAAGTGTACTCCTTCTCTACTCAACAGTCCTTTGGTTCTCCCACTTCCCTTCCAGGGCTTCAACAACAAGCCAGGTAAGAAGTCTCAAAGCCCTGTAGTTTCAACCTGACGCATAGGGAAACCAATTCTTGGAAATTCGCTCACCTATAGAGAATTCTCATAGGTTTGACAACATACTTCTTCAAATTCACATGGGTATGAAAATCTACTTCTTCCACTCAATCTGACTAGGTTTACTCCTTACAAATATCTCCAAAGATTCCCCAAGTACATGCATGAATGGTAATCACAGGAAGGTACAAATGGTCAAAGTGAATGCCTAAATAATGAGAGAAATCCCCCATTATATTGCATGTTCCTATTTTGACACTTGTCACTCTAGGAAATTCCTTGAATCCACTAGGTAATCCATTCCTCTCACTTAGAAACTTATGATAAAAATATGACATAAAGCTTATGATTGAGGAATAATATTATTTTATTCCTTGGCTTAATCCCCCATGACTTAGCCCCTTTCCTTTCGCCCCCTTTCCCTCTCATGGAGTCCTATCCCCCCATACTCTTTCGTCTGACTTGGTCTGCAATAGTGATATATTTTATTAATAATATGAGTGATACCTATTACAATGATAGGCTCACCAATATTTTAGCATCTAGACTCTCCGAGATAATAATCACATAGACACTCTAACCTATAATATCTCGGCTCATCGACCTATAAAACATATGTACATTTACAATTGGGTTTATCCTGGGGCTATTACATTCCTATCCCCCTTATTTATGCACTATCCTCATTGCATTATATATAATGTACATCCAAAATTCTTCAAAAATCTCCATGCCTTTGCTATTGAATCTTGTTATCCTTCTGGTGCTCTTCTTTCCAAGCGCCAGATTCATGTTTTCATACTTCAGCTAGAATCATTTTTCTATATTCCACATAGTTACTATGGGTAAGAATTCATCTCAGTGTTCTTTTTGACACACCCTCATGATTCTATCCACCATGCCACATGCATTCTTGAGCTACCTCTTCCTTACTGCATTCACCCTTCTAGGCTCAGACATCCCTTCATTAATAAACAATCCTTCAATGATCCATCTTGCCAAGGATTTCACATAYAAGRAGAGCACCAACTCATTACTAGACCCCCMCTAAGGGTCTACACTCCATGGAAATCATAGGGTTTTGGTGTCCAATTATAACCTTTCTACCTRAAATTTACATCTTCAATAAGCATCATCTCATCTRTATCACACACATACAATCAACATGAGACAATATTATAACAATTTCATTTATAAATTCAAATTTGTTTTATAAGGAAATTCAAAGTTTTACCAAGTATGTGATTCCATATCTTAATTTCTTGGTTGTTGCAGCATCAGGATTCAGTCTTTATTATGGCTTTCAATAGTGTTATACTTGAGACCAATTTCCCTACAATACTCCTAACTTTCCTTCATCCAAACACATTGTTAGTATTTCTTGTACAATTAATTCTTATTGTAATATTTAGAAAAATTCACAAAGTGACCTCAGAATTGTTTACACTTAACAATTCAATCACTTCTACCAATCCACTTATTAATTGGAATGATATTATCATTCCCTACACATGTACTATCAACAACCGATATTTTCTTTCTTTTAGCCATCACTATTTTAATTAATGTGTTTCCATGGAAGAGCTTTGTTGTAGTCCATCCTCATGTGACTACTTTATCCCGCAACTCTTTCATTGCAATATCTAACAACTCCTGAAATGTTCTCAACTTCATGAGTTAGTAATAATCACAACATTTCAATTGTTAGCATAACCATTTCTTTAAAATATAATATGTATGCATGCATTCTACACAATACATTCAATAAAATATCTTTGATCATCAATATCTCTAACTTAGCATCCACGTGCGTAACTCTACCACTTGCACCCTTTCATAATCTATTCATACATGTTATTCAATGCACCTTTGCATTGATTTTCATAATTCCCTTTATCTAAATTATGCATCCACCATGGTGAATTGGAAGGTTTGGCCAATGCCTCAAAACATCATCCATACACTTCCCCTTGCTTTCTCAACCATTTGGATTCCTTCCTTTTCGACCCAAACACTACACCAAGAATAAAATTCAGTGGTGCTTTTCAGCGTAAGAAAAAAGGTTGTAGTCCAAACTTCAATTATAAGTGGAAGAGCACATGATACTTGTGTGACACTATAGCCTTTCCATAACTAGACATTTCATAGCTTCACACATGGTTATATTTGTTGGCATTCACTTCTATAATAGGGTTATAACTATTAATTTTCCTTGGTTATTAACTCATAACCAACAGATCATGACATGCTACTATGTCACATGTATGCATTCAAAATTTAAATGGATTTTCTAAATATCATATGCTTTCATCCTTTACCACATCGAATGGTAAATCATTCCAGTGAATGCATTCAAACACATAATAATATCACTTGACAAAATAATCTATGGCTGAGGAAATTCTTATCTAAATTCCCTTCAATGATTATGCAACATAAGTACATCAAAATCATACATGTATACCTACCAATGAATTTGTTGATCCTGCCTCATTAGCTAGTAACTGGTAGAATATCATGGGATTCCTTTACAAACCTCTTATCAACATTTTACCCTTCTAATATCTTCTTCATATGGATGACTATTAGCAACATCATCATCAACAACACTTGCAATCATGCAATAAATCTCTCTTTCCTAGCATAACAACCATCATTAACAAATTTTTAAATTCATATATATAACAATAGACTACTCCTAGTCTTCAACATGCTATATATATATTAAAAAATATACATACACTATTGCATATCTATATGCATTAAGAGTGCATTCTTAACATGCTCATAAATGCATATGCATTTTAGCTTATTGTGTTATGTATGGTTGTCCAAGAAGCCATGACATAGTTGCTGATACAACACTTGCATTAACCTCTTTATTCCTTTGCAACTCTCTTTGTTGTTTCTGGCTGTCCTAAGTATCACTGGATTCCTGTACTCTTTTATGCTCTTACTGAAATAATTGAACATGATTTCTTGCTTCCATGAGCACTTTTTTTTTCCAGCCAAACCACACCTAGTCACTTTGCATTTCCATCCATATACTATGCTAATATTAATCTTCAACATTCATATATTTCATGGGTCCATATAATCCAACCTTATTTTGTTGGAATAAGTGAGCATGTTTTCTTTCTTTTTTGGCCACTTCTAGCCAGATCATACAAGACCAAGTCTACATTGCCAACCCTGTTGTCTTACTAACTTTGGATCTTCAACATCCATTTATTGTATTGGTCCAATTGATTCATCTTGCGTTGACTGAACACTTCAACACTTGTGGTGCTTATACCATTCACTTCTCTTCAAGATGTTAAGAACCAAACATCAATATAGCATAGAAAAACCTCAGGAAAAGTACTCAACGCCTTGAAAAAGATATAATCTCAGATAATAAGCCTCTTCGAGGGGGCAACCTCCTTTTACCCCACTTAAATGTTC
>JZKD02S0726514.1:376917-418534 GCA_000966675.3 Picea glauca | reverse complement strand
CTTTGACAACAAGAGACTAACATCTTCATCAAACTTCTCACATGACTAGTTTTTGGATTAGTCAACAACCCTAACTTGAAATGATGATAAATTTGTACCTGTAATGAATAAATATATGAAACTGATACAAATTGTTCTCTAGTGTGTTTTATGCAATCAATTCAGGTGTCACTACTTGGAACCTCTCAGAAAAGGAGTTATAGCAAAAATGGCATACCTTGCTGAATTTTGGCTTATTCTAGAGAGCGACCTTGTAGAGCGTTCCTCGCACAAAATATTTATTGAATCGATATGAAAATATTACACAAAATACTACAAACTATAATCTAACCAACACATTTTTTCTCACTGAATTTGGATCTGTTATGAATAAGTTATGACATTTTTACCCGAAACACCTGTTTTTGACTAGTTTCGGGACTAGCCACAAACCCTATTTTCCACTGAGTGTAACTCCAAAACTACAAAGACCCACAAGATGAATTGTTTACCACAGATACTTGGATATGTTTACTCAATGGAATATAAATTTAAAGGTTTGAATCATTCTAGAAAAAACATTATTTTGAAAATGGTGAGATGACCTAAAAAAACCATACCTGAGAAAGCATCATCAAAAGAATTTATCCTTCCTTGAATTTCGGCCTTCGTTTCTTCACTTTACTTAGAAATTCGGCTTAAATATCCTTTGATTACCTCAGAAAACTATAGGTATTCAATATTCTCAAGTGTAATTCAAATGAGAGAGCCTTGTCTCTTATTTATACTCTCCAAGTAGCTTCCTTAAAAACATCTTCTAGGTCACTTTGCCCACTTTCCTTATTTTAGGGTTAACCCACTTCTTATTTCCCCATTAAATTTATTATTTAAATAATTTATTTTTTATTCACTTTGAATTATAGTACACTCATCACTTAAATTTATTATTTACCTTCTAAAATCTCTTAAACCACTTTGACTAGTTTGACCTTTTGGGGCTTCAAGCCAACATATGAGGGTCCTCCAACTTCGTAAGGCCATAACTCTCAAACTGTGAGGAGTTATGCGACGTTACACATACCACCAGAAATGGAATGACATGTAATATTCATATAGAATAGTATTACCTACAAATATATCAAAACTCATACCGGTATCCAGCAAACAAACTTGGGTCCATTACCCAAACCTAGGTTCTCCAACTTCACATAGCCATAACTCTCTAACCGTGAGGAGTTATGTGACGTTCCACATACCACCAAAAATGGAGTGACAAGAACTATGCATATAGGATAGTTTCACTAAAAAATTCAATGTACTTCATCTCATTATTCCACCATTAAGCATGGGTTCTCTCACTCCGCAAAGTGTCTTCCTGTGAGGGCTTTCACCATAAGGGGACCACTTTGGAGTTCATCCAATTTTACTTCTTATCAACCATGACAAGACAATAATGAGTCATCAAACAATATTGGGTCCATTACCCAAAAATTATGCTATGGGGCTTTCTTCAAGGGTTGACATCAATGACAACCAACCTTAATCAACCATCTCCCCCTTTGGCATTGATGGCAACACTTTGATGCAATATTGAAATCATATCACTCATGCTCCCCCTGGAACCATGCCTCTGTCCTCTGCATCTGATAAATCTCTCCCCCTTTGTCATCAATGGAAAAGGTATCTTTCCATCTGGGGTTGCTCCCCCTGACTGAACTATCCTCTTATGGTTCTTCCTTGTGTAAATCTAAAACATATAAGATAAGCATTCAAAAAGAATTCATTTTGGAGTAGAAATAAATCCAAGTCTCTGGTGAAGATATTCAAAGGATTCCCGTGGAAGTGGTTTTGTGAAGATGTCTGCCACTTGTTATTTTGTGCCCACATACTCAACTCTGATGTTCTTTTCTGCAACCTGTTCCCGTAAAAAGTGATACTTTATTGGAATGTGCTTCGTCTTGGAGTGAATCACCGGGTTCTTCAAGATACTGATGGCGCTTGTATTATCACAATAGATTGGAATGGGATCATCATACTCAACCTGTATATGTGTCAGAGTTTGTTTCATCCAAAGAACCTGTGTACAACATGATGTTGCTGCAATATACTCTGCCTCAGTTATAGATAAAGATACTGATGATTTTTCTTGCTTAGCCATGATACTAAATACTCACCCAAGTAGAATGCTGCTCCACTGGTGCTTCATCGATCATCAATACAACCTGCCCAATCTGCATCTATGTAGGCAATAAGTGATAGATATTTTCTTTTTGGATACCATAATCCAAACTCTTCTGTTCCTTTGAGATATCTGAAAATCCTCTTCACTAATAACACATGTGACTCCTTTGGTGCTACTTGAAATTGTGCCACCTGTCCAACTGCCTGCATTACATCTGGTCTGGATATCGTCACATATAGTAGGTTGCCAATCATTGACCTCTATTGCCTCTAATCTGTAGAATTCGAATCATCATATTTGCTCAACTTGCAACTGGTTTGCATGGGAGTGATAACTGGTTTGCAATCTTCCATTACGAACCTCTTTAGCATTTCTCTGATATACTTGGTTTGAGAAAAAAAGATTCTTTGGTTGCTTTGACGTATCTAAAGTCCCAAAAAGAAGGATATTTCTCCAAGTAATGACATTTCAAATTCATTCTGCATATCTTTTGCAAATTTCTGGCTTAACCCGTCATCATCACTACAAAAAATAATATCATCAACATAAACTTCAATTAATAAAATATTACCTTCACTTACCTTGATGTCGAGGTTATTGTCTGCACTTCCTTTTCTGAACCTTGCCTACTGTAGATACTTATCCAATCTGGAGTACCATGCTCTAGAAGCCTATTTTAGACCATACAAGGTCTTCTTTAATTTACACACATAATCTGTGTTCTCTGACAATTGAAATCCTTCTGGTTGTTCAATGTAGACTTCTTCTTCAATTTCCCCATTCAAAAAAGATGATTTTACATCCATCTGATATACTTTAACATTTTTGGAGCATGCAAAGGCTAAAAGCAACTGGATTGCTTCCAGTCTGGCAACTGGGGCAAATGTCTCTTCAAAGTCGATTCCTTCAATCTGTGCATATCCTTTACATACCAATCTAGCTTTGTTCCTTGTAACTTGTCCATATTCATTTAATTTATTCTTGAAAACCCATTTTGTGTTGATCACATTCTTATTCTTTAGTCTTGGAACCAGTTCCCAAGTGTCATTTTTCTCTATTTGATCCAATTCTTCATTCATGGACCTATTCCAAAATTCATTCTTGTTGGCTTCTTCAAAACAGTTTGGTTCAATTGTAGATAAGAGTGCTAGGTGTGTTTATTCTGGTGAATGGATTTTTTTTCTAGTCTCAACTCCTGCATCTTTGTTTCCAATAATCTGATTTGAAGGATGATTCTTCTGTAGTCGTTTTCTAGGTGTATTTGGAGATACTTGCTGAACTTTCTCTTCTGTTTCTGTCAGATTCTCTTCATCTTCCTCTTCTACTTCATCTTCAGCTTCTTCTTCTTTGAAAAGTTGTTCCATTGATTTGTTTTCTTCTTCCTTTGATTTTGGTCTGCTTGTTTCATCAATTGTTACTTTGATGCTTTCCACAAATTTGTTCAATATTAGATTGTAACACTTCTATGATTTCCTTGTACTTGAGTAACCAAAAAGTACTCCTTTGTCCACACAAGAGTCAAACTTTCCCACTATACCATCTTCTCTTTTGATGTAGCATTTTCTTCCAAAAACTCTAAAGTGCTTCACATTTGTTGGTCTTCCTTTCTGTAGCTCGTAGGGGGTTTTATCAGTGTTGTTTCTGAGAATTACTCTATTTTGAATGTGAAATACTGTATGCATTTCCTGTGTCCAAAATATATCTGTCAATTTGGAATCCATTAGCATTGTTCGAGCCATTTCCTGTATTGTCCTGTTATTTCTTTCAACAACTCCATTCTGTTGAGGTGTCCTAGCAACAAAGAATTGCCTTTTTATTCCATGACTGTTGCAGTAGTCCATAAATTCCTTTGAAGTGAACTCTCCTCCATTATCAGATCTCAAGCATTTGATTCTTGAATCCATCTCATTTTCAACCATTTCCTTGTAGATCTTGAATTTTTAAAAAGCTTCTGACTTGTTCTCGAGAAAGAAAACTGTAGTCATTCTTGTATAATCATCAACTAATAACATAAATTATCTCTCACCTTTTAATCCCTTTGTTGTAGTTGGTCCAACTAGATCAACATGCACAATTTCCAGCGGTCTTGTTGTTGAATATTCCTTTGATTTGAACCTAGTCTTTGTTTGCTTTCCTTGTTGACAATGCTTCCATAAAGTGTTGGTTGGTTTCGTGATCTGTGGCATTTCTCTGACTTCTTCTCTTTTGTTGAATTTGACAAGGTTATCAAAATGCATGTGACCCATTCTTTTGTGCCATAGCCAACTTTCATCTCCCTTTCCTAGACAACACTTTTCATTTACAATTTCACTTAACACATATATGTTGTTTGAAGTTCTTGCAGTTGTACCAACCAATTTCCCTGAACCTTCTCTTCTTATCTCACACTTTTGCGAATCGAAAGTAACTTTATGACCTTGGTCACACATTTGACTCACAATTAGAATATTATGTTTCATATCTTCTACCAATAGAACATTTTGTGCCTTTTTATTCTTGTTCCCAATTTGGACTGTGCCTTCTCCAATGATTTTGGCTGAATTATCATTTCCTAAGGAGACTGATCCATTTATTTCCTTTCACAATGTAAGAAATTTGTCTCTATCACCTGTCATGTGTTTTGAACACCCACTGTCAACATACCAACCATGTTTCTTCTGCTTAGCTTCTAGAGCGACTGTGCATTCTTCATTGCTATACTAATCTTGCTTTCTTATCCATGTCATTTTCTGAGGTTCTTGTCTATGATTGTTTTTATTCTGTTGAGGTTCTTTAGGAGGGACTGCCATTCTGCAACTTTTGGCCACGTGTCCAAAATTGTTACATTTGTAATGTTCCACTTCAGTGCTCAAAGATTCAAACCTGTTGTAACTTCTTCTTTGTGTTTCACTAGGTCTTCTTGAATAGCCCCTTTGTGTATGATTTTCGAAGTGGTTATTGTTCCTATTGTTAGCTCTGCAATTCACAACTTTATGTCCAAAATTATTACATGCATAATATAAACCAAAAAATATAGTTTGATACTTGGTAGTTGAAGATCTTCTTAAAGGAGGTTCTCTAATGAATCATTCTTCTTCTTGTGGCCTATCTATCTATTGTTGATTCTAAAATCTGAATCTTCTCGGTGGAGGAGTGTCCCTGTAATCTTCCTTGTATATCTTCCTATCCTCTTTGATTGTTTTTGCATATCTTTTTGGATTTGTTTCTTTCTCTGTTGTTTTGGATATTGATCCCTTTTCTATCTGATTGTATCCAAGTCCGGACTTGTCAAGATGAGATTTTTGACTGCTGATAATGTCATCCATAACTTTTGAGCTATTCTGTATATTTTTCTTTTGAATATCTTTTCTTAGTGTGACAATCTGTATTTCCAAGTTTCCAATGATCTTGTCCTTTTCTTCTAGCTATTCTTTGAGTGCTTCTTCAATTCTTTTATCTTCTTCTATTTGAACCTTCAATTTTGTGATCATCTGTTCTAGTTCTCGAGTGTCCTTTTTCTTGTCTAGTTCTGCTTGTAGATTCTTGTTTTTCTTCTTTTCTCTTCTGATAACTTCTATGGAACACATTAATTCTTCTTGAAAGTCAACTTCTTCCTCTTCAATTTCTTCTTCAGATTCTTCATATCCTTCTTTGACTTCTTCATATTCTTCTTCGGAGTCTTCTTTGTCAGAGTCTTTTACCACCATGAATAGAACTCTTCATGTCTCACTGTCACTGACTTCATCTTCATCTGATGATTATTTGTCTTCTTTGGTGCATAAGATTTTCTTGAAAAATTTATTTGTAGTTCTTTTGCCTTTATACGTGTGTTTGCCTTTTGAGTAACCTTCATCATTTCTCTTTTTCTTATGAGGACATTTGCTAGCAAAGTGACCAATACCATCACAATTAAAAAAAATTAAAGGAAGCTTACCTCTATACCTACCATTGGTTCCCTTGTTCAGTCTTTTAACGAAGTTGGCCACTTCTTCATCATCTTCTAAGACATCACTGCTGCTGCTATATTCTTCTTGTTGTTGTTTCTTTTTCTTTGATATTTTGGATGCTTTGAAGACTTCTTCTTTAACATCTAGATTTTCCTATTCAATTCTCATTTCATATGCTATGAAGATTACATGCAGTTCGTCCATGCTTATTGAGTTTAGATATGATCTTTCTTCTAGTGCTGATATCTCAAGGTTGAATCTCATAGGAAGAGATCTTAGTACCTTTTGAAAAATTACAGATTCTTCGATTTCTTCTCCCAATCCTATAATGGCATTCACTGTTTCATCAACTCGTAAGAAGTAGGCTGCAATATTTTCATCTTCCTTCATTTTTAGTTGTTCAAGCTAACCTCTGTAAGTTTGAAGCTTTGCTACTTTGACCTTTGTAACTCCTTCATAAATATTTCGAAGTTTGTCCCAAATCTCTTTTGCGGATTTACAATGTGCAACTTTGGTGATTACCGTATCACTTAGACCATTCAAAAGTGCATTTTTGGCTTAGGGATTATTCTCACCAAGTTTCACAGCTTTTCCATTTGTTGGTGGAACTGCTGGTGTTCTGTATCCATCTACAATTGATTGCCAAACTTGAAATCCTTGTGCTTGTATATATGTCTTCATCCTTATGCTCCAAAAAACATACTTTTGTCCATCAAACTGTGGTATTTTGTTTTTGTACAAGTTGTTGCTCTCCATGATCTACCTTTCAGTGGTTAAACTGATTTCTAAAGGAACCTGCTCTGATACCAATTGTTGGATTACTGAGAGAGGGGTTGAATCAATAATAGATAAATTTAATCCTTTTTAACCATATAATCCAAGTGTTATATCAATGTAGCATTATCATCCAATAATTGCAGAGTAAATAAGAAATGAAAAAATGAACAATCATACACATATACAGTACACCAGTGTTTTACATGGAAACCCAAAGTGGGAGAAAACCACAGAATGTGTTTTCTTATATGTCTTGAAGAATTACATTCATTAGAAGCACCAACTTCCTTTGTTTCCCAGCTGCAACTGGAAGGAGGCTCCAACCCCCTATTTTCTCAGGCTACAACCTGAGGGAAGCTCAAACTCCCCAATTCTCTGGCTACAACCAGAAGGAGGATACAACCCCCTATGTTCTTTGGCTACAACTGGAAGGTGGCTAAAACCACCTGTCCTTGCCCCGTCCAACTGCCCTGAAGTGAAATAAGAATGATGGAACCACTGTCACACTATCATTGTGAGATATACTACTATAAACCTGTACCAATAAACCTTAACCATGCATCAACCATGCATCAACCTGTACCTCAACCTGTAATCACTATGTACCATAAACAAGTGCATCAACTATGCACCAACCTGTACCAAACAACCTGTAATCAACCTGTACCATAAAAAAGCACATCCAACCATGTACCAAGTATGTACCAATCATGTGTCAACTACTCATCAACTATGACTCATAAATATGTACCAACATCATCAACTATACACCTCATGTATGTGCCAACTCATCAACTGCTTGTCTCAACCATGTACCCAACATGTACCTTAACCAAAAGCCTTCATCAATTTCATCATCCAAATATGATTTGTAAATCTTTAATATACCTGGTGTATATGATCACATACCTGCAAACCTTCCTTAACTTTGACAATAAGAGACTAGCATCTTCATCAAACTTCTCACATGACTAGTTTTTGGATTAGTCAACAACCCTAACTTGAAATGATGATAACTTTATACCTATAATGAATAAATATCTGAAACTGATATACAATTTTATTCAGTTTGTTTTATGAAATTCCTCTAGGTGTCACTACTTGGAACCTCTCAGAAAACGAGTTATAGAAAAAATGACATACCTTGTTGAATTTTGGCTTATTCTAGAGAGCGACCTTGTAGAGCGTGCTCTGCACAAAATGTTTGTTGAATCAATATGAAAATATTACATAGAATAATACCAACTTTACTCTAACCAAGACATTTGGTCTCACTGAATTTGGATCTGTTATGAATAATTTATGATGTTTTTACCCGAAACACCTATTTTTGACTAGTTTCGGGACTAGCCACAAACCCTATTTTCCACGGAGTGTAATTCCAAAAATACAATGAAACACAAGATGAATTTGTTACCACAGATACTTGTATATGTTTACTCAATGGAATAGAAATTTCAAGGTCTGATTCATTATAGAAAAAAAGTTATTGCGAAAATGGTGAGATGACCTGAAAAAAACATACCTTAGAAAGCATCATCAAAAGAATTTATCCTTCCTTGAATTTTGGCCTTCTTTTCTTCACTTTCCTCATAAATTCGGCTTAGATGGCCTTTGGTTACCTCAAACACCTATAGGTATTTAATATTCTCAAGTGTAATTCAAATGAGAGAGCCTTGTCTCTTATTTATACTCTCCAAGTAGCTTCCTTAAAAACATCTTCTAGGTCACTTTGCCCACTTTCCTTATTTTAGGGTTAACCCACTTCTAATTTCCACATTAAATTTATTATTTAAATAATTTATTTTGTATTCAATTTGAATTATAGTACAATCATCACTTAAATTTATTCTTTACCTTCTAAAATCCCTTAAACCACTTTGACTACTTTGACCTTTTGGGGCTTCAAGCCAACATATGAGGGTCGTCCAACTTTGTAAGACCATAACTCTCAAACCGTGATGAGTTATGTGATGTTCCACATACCACCAGAAATGGAATGACATTTACTATCCATATAGAATAGTATTACCTGCAAATATATCAAAACTCATACCGGTATCCATCAAACAAACTTGGGTCCATTACCCAAACCTGGGTTCTCCAACTTCACATGGCCATAACTCTCTAACCGTGAGGAGTTATGTGACATTCCAAATACCATCGGAAATGGCGTGACAAGAAATATGCATCTAGGATAGTTTCATTGACAAATTCACTGTACTTCATCTCATTATTCCACCACTAAGCATGGGTTCTCTCACTCTGCAAAGTGTCTTCCCGTGAGGGCTTTCACCATAAGGGGACCACTTTGGAGTTCATCCAATTTTACATCTTATCAACCATGACATGACAATAATGAGTCATCAAACAATCTTGGGTCCATTACCCAAACCTTGCTCTACGGGGCTTTCTTCAAGGGTTGACATTAATGACAACCAACCTTAATCAACAGTGGTACCTTTTCCCGCTATCTTCAATTAATCCTCAACTTTACCCAATCCTAGAATGCACTTAAATTCATGTAATACCTACCCCAAAAGTATGGTTTCAAACTTCTAGAAAGATTATGCACAAAATGCATCACTTTATGTATTTTGACATGTTTTAGCATGCATTCACATTCATTACTTCACCCCTGAAGTTATATCATTCATACCATGCTTCCACTTCACTACTCTGAAAAAACAATAATGGAGGTATAACCCCAAAAAAACATAATTGGTCCTGAGAGATGATGCATCTTATGCACCTTGTCTCCATGTTATACTCTCTATCTTCCTTTATCAGAAAACTAACATCTTAATATTTCAATCCTTTTTTGAACAGTTCTTCCCACAAAGTACTACTTTATCTTTACATTGACATCCTTTAAAGTGAATGGATCTTCATTACTTCATCCTCTAAATACTTTAATCTTTCACCCCAATTCCACTGAGCACTTTGATTAGCATAAGTTAAATTATTGTAGTGAATTCCATTAAACATAAATTTCATCTTCGTGGATTCCCAAGCCTTCATGGTGTTAGAAAAACAAGATCACAAAGAAATAAAATAAAATAGATGTAGAAATAAAACACAAAAGATACACAACAAAACAAAGACATAGATATATGTGGTTCACCTAGTGTGGGCTACGTCCACCAGAGAAATTTCCAGGGCCTTCCTTTATTATTATCCAGCAAATTAAGGGATACAATCTACAACACACACATTGTAACTTCATATTCTTTCTCACAATCTCCTCTCTCAGAATACAATATTCTCTCTCACACACAATCACAATACAATTCCCTCATACATAAAAGAAGGTTTCCTTCAAGGGAAAAAATCCCTAAAATAACTTCTACTATTAGATCTACGACCTTATATTGAACAGTCCATATTGACTATGAAATTACAATATTTTACAAGGCAATTTTCCAAAAAATTATCTTTGGGGGTGACGCCCTTGAACCCCCACCAAGGGGGGAATCCAAAATTTCTCGTTGTTCCCCCTAGACCCCCCTGGCGAGAGATGTGGGTAGGAAATAACCCCCCCACACCCCCCCCCATTAAGAAATGGGATCCAAAGACTGTTTAAACAAGACTTTTGAATTAGGAAGATAATCAAGCTCCACAATCAACACCTGGTTGCACTTAGATTTGTATCTTACATTATTCATTTTTGTTGTTTGATAATATTGTGAGGAATCCTTGATAGATCACTCTTTACTTGAGTGTCTCTTCTCACCTTTAACCAAATTTCAAACCTTTTTACCTTCTTTCTAATACACCTTTCATGATTCCATGCTTTGTATCCCCATGTGTACTTTTTGTACATGCATTATCATGAGCTAGAGATGGAATTTCTTACCTAGCATCCACATATGGTATGCATAGTGTCATCTGTGATTATTTTACTCAAAAAAAGAATTTCATTGGGGTTCTTCCATGTATCCCATTGAACCCCAATATCTGATCCTTGCATCTTCCTAAGAAACCATATGTGCATTTGGAAATATGCATCTTTCGTACTCCTCATATCTTTATAATTCCTTGCATTTACTCTATTCTATCTACAACCTTAAGTTTGGCCAAATATGGATACAAAAACATTTGATAACTAAAATCCATACAGCTCTGGAAACATGTGTCCACTTTTTCCTTTTACAATCACCTGAACTCTTCTTCCTAACTTTCTGTGAATTTTTCTACTCAATTCATAGTTCTGGGTACATGAATGGATTCCTCCATCCAAAACCTTTCCAATGATTTTTCTCTTGCCCAATTATGAGTCTTGAGTATAAATTTATAGATGGAATTGGAAAGAAAAAGAATATTATCTAGGAAAGGATATCCATCAGCACATGAAACATAGCTTCAACGCTCAACAACCCTTTGATCATTCCTTTGTATTTAATATTGATCGTTGATATGTTATCACTGGCCAACAGAACGCTCGACATGAACCTGATATTCAACAACCCTCTAATTTGGAATCTAATTCAATATCAGTCATTAAAATATTTCACCATGGTTCTAAGGTCATCATTTCTTCCATTCAAACCTTTGTGGCCTCCCAAATACACTCTCATGTTTCGCCACCCTTATTTTGCACCCATACTTAGAAAATTTTCCAAGAAATTAATTGCGGGTCTATGGCATTTGCCCGATTCACTTTTCTATATTTGTGGCTCCATCCATCCAAACAATTCCTCATACTTATACAGATTCATATCATTCACTGTGGTCTGTGATGTCTTGATACTTGGTCAATTTTTGAGATCTCACTGCACTCCACAATGTATTCATACTTAGTCAATTTTTGAGATGTTACTGCACTTTGCGATGTCTTGATACTTATGAAATTTTCGATATCTCACCATGCTCCATGATGACTTGATACTTAGTCAATTTTATATATCTCACTGTTCTCTAGGATTTCTTGATACTTAGGAAATTTTCTAGATCTCACCTCGCTCTACAATGCCTTGATACTTAGTCTATTTTCGAGATCTCACCGCGGGTCTAGAGTCAAGGTTCTGTAGGAAAGGAAAGCACCCTTACACTACAACTCCACATCACTTACCACCTACCACATCAACCACCATGGCCCTACCACTGTGGTAGTGCATGCCACTCTTCTGCCATGTCAGTTGGCACGTGGCCTCCATGTCATGCTGACGTCATTGTACGGAAAAATACCCAATTTTTTCCAATTTTCCAAAATTTCTCATTTTTTTCATTTCCAAATATGGCCAATTCACAATTTCTTCCATTGGCCACCATGGAAGATCTGTAAATATGGAATTTGTCCAATTACAGGCCCGAAAATTCCTCATTAAACCTATGCAACAACCAATTATCCTCGTGTGCATCCGGTTAACAATTTTGGCCATGAATTTTCTTAAATTCCATTCATAAATTGGGGATTCTTACAAATTATGTCATGATTTCCTCTGTAATTTGAAATTCGGCCATCTACAGACACACATTTTCTCATAATGCAATTAAAATTTGGGGATTTATAATCCCTCGCTAAATTTATTTAAATTCACCATGAATTCTTCCCCAAATTCATAGGAATCCTTTTGTCGAACAATTTGCAGACATACTCTGAAATTAAATTTCTACAATTTATCTTCAGTATTTTTCTAGTTGGCCCATGTAGACTTAATATTGAACATGTGGCTATGATACCACATTGTAGCGTACCCCACCACCTGGTTGAGTCATGTTATCTCTATTATTTTTTCTCTGATACTACATTGTAACGTACCTTGCCACCTAGTTGAGTCCTATTATGTCTATTCTTTTTTCTATGATACCACATTGTAGCATCCCAACCATAAACTGGGCCATGCCACACAAAAATTCCTCCATTGATACCATCAATTCATAAAATTATCTGCTTATGCAAAAATTATGTAGTGCAAACATCATACAAGTCATGCATAAACATGTATAATAAAGCATACAAAATTTATATAAGAATTCACACAATAATTAGCATAAAAACAAAGATAAAATAACACTTATCTTTTAATTAATTCACCAATTGCGTGTAGACATTAGACTTTCCTCCTAGCCATAGACTTTGTGGCTCATAAACTCTTAGCGGTAGGTCACCCCCGAGCTGGGGCTAAAACTCCACCAAGGCAAAGGAATCCTAAGCCAAGATAAGGTCTATCAACAATAAAAATTCTCAAACTAATGTTCCAACTCCAACAATAAGCCTACAGCCTCTCATTCCATACAACCTACCCCACCTCAGGATGTGTACCCCTTCTCTTCTCAATAGTCCTTCGGTTGTTCCACTTCCCTTCCGAGGCTTTAGCAAAAGGCCCAACAAGAAGTCTCAAAGCCATGTAGTTACAACTTGGCACAAAATGAAACCAATTCCCAATAGTTCTCTCACTTGGAGAGAATTCTCACGGGCATGACAAACCGCTTCTTAAAATGCACATCGGTCTAACAACCTGCTTCTTCCACTCAAATTACCCAGGTTTAGTCCTTACAAACAAATCTAAATCTTCCCCAAGTACATGTATGGATATTTATCGTATGATGGTACAAATGGTCATAGTGAATGCCCAAATAATGAAAGACTCCCCCCATTATATTGCATGTTCCTATCTTGACACTTGTCACTCTAGGAAATTCCTTGACTCCACTTGGTAATATTTTCCTCTCACTTAGGAACTTATGATAAAATTATAACATGAATCTTATCACTGAGGAATAATATTGTTTTATTACTTGGCTTAATCCTCCGTGACTTAGCCCCTTTCCTTTTGCCCCCTTTCCCTCTTGTGGAGTCCTAGCCCCCCATACTCGTTCCCCTGACTTGGTCTACAATAGTGATATATTTTACTAATAATATGAGTAATACCCATTACAATGATAGGATCACTAGCCTTTTAGCATATAGGTTCTTTGGCCTAATAATCACACAAGCATTCTGCCATATAATATCCGGGCTCACCAGCCTATAAAACATATCTACATTTACAATTGGGTATATCCTGGGGGTATTACAAACATCATTAGATAGTGTTTCACTGTGATAGGTTGTTACGAGGAAAATATCTCTATGGCTAGGGGTAAACCACAACACACAAAATGACACGCATAAATAAAATCTAATCCCAAGTATGCTATATAAGTGAAATTATAACAAGACAAGGCTAAGAGCCTACCTCGTTCGAATGTTTAAAGAAGACCACCATGGAGCACACGACCCAAAGATTTATACTTGCATTTTTTCCTTAAGAACCAACATATGCAATCATATGATGATAATATATAATCTTATCATATAGATTAGAATAATCCATTAACATACATGACAAATATGCCCATGGAATAATAATTCAAATATTTGCAAGATATCAATTGAATGGGAAAAGAGTATTTCTATTAAAATAATCAGCAGAAGTACATAGGTGGCAAACTTCTATAACGACACATATTGAAACTGAGAAACTAAGTCCCTCCAACTGGGCCTCCACCACTTCAATCATCCACCAAAGGAAGGCTTATATATAGGATTCAATAAGGTTCTCCATCACAAAGAAGGAAAATCTTGGGGGTTGAACAAGGAGTTCAAACTTTCAAGGACAAAGGGATGCAGACTCAATATGAAGTGAAATTTCTCCAGAGTGTCTTTGCTATCAAAGTTGAATTTTTCAATCCCTCAAGGCTTGAATATGACTCAATTTATAGCCTTCAAATGGAACTGAATGGATGAGTAATAGAGTTTCCAGTATATGGAAGGTCAAGGATCATGGATCTCATGACATGGCATGGAAACCCAACATAATTTTTAATTTGAGCACTAAACTTGATGTGCTCGGGTTGTAGTGGAGAAACATGTGTATATTCTTGCTTTATAACTGATAGGGCGCGTATATGTGGAGAAATATGATTTTTTGGATTTGGAATGCACAAAAAGGGAACTTCAAGTCTGCATAAGGAAATAGAAGGTCATCCAAACAAGTTGCATGGAGTGAGGCAAAATTTGTTGTAACAGATGCCCCCTGATGTGTGAGGTTAGAGGATTATCTGTGATGGCTGAAATACATTATAATTCATAGAAGTGGAGTAATGAAGACTCAGCTGGAAGTACTAGTTTCTCATGAGAATATTACTATCCATAATGACTTTGTACACATGGCTGCCAATCTGAATTACACTGCATATCCATGTGTAAATATATCAAATAGTTGTTCATGGCCATGAATAGGAAATACAAAGAGGACATATGCCATAGGTTGTCATAGTCATGAACAAGGTATAGTGGAATCTAGTCTCAAAATCAATCTGAAGATATCTATATACAATGGAGTACAATCTGATCTCATATGATCACTGAAGTCATATAGGTATTGGTCCAATGAAAGACAGTAATAGTTGAGGAATGCTGCTACTATAAGCTAGAGGTATTCTACATTATCCGCCAAAGGTGCAAGTCTACATCATGTGAATAAAGGATTTGAGGTCGAACACAATGAGACTTCATATAATTATCGTTAATTAAGGTATATCGTTAAAAAACAGGAGACAACCCACTGATAATGAAAGTAGGTATCAAGGAACCGATTACATTCTACAAGTGTGAATAAGGGTGTTGAGGTCGAACACTTGAATAATCCATTGATCATAAGACATTGATGTATTCCCAACTTTCAATGGAGAGAGAACCTGCCACTAATGACTGCAAGCCTCTAGGTACTCATAGGACTCTAGGTCTCATTTCTAGAATAGATGAGTTGAAGTTGATGGAAGGAGACCTGCTGAAAGGAGAGAATTAGGGAATCTCTCATCATTCAACACGAGGTACAAAGAAATATCTTGATGATTAGGAGGAGCTTGAATGAATAGGATGTTCATGAACCAACGACCCTATGCGTCCCTCGCATGCACTAGATGCAAGTAGTGCACGAGAGAGACCTTCTGAATAACAACCAATAAGGAAAATTGTCGACAAAGTAGAGGAAACCACCAATAAGGCTAATGGAATACAAGGCACTGCATGAATACCAATGTGTGAATATATTTCTTGTCGTCGAACACAAGGGAAACCCCCCAGTCAACGACTAATGAGGAAATGTCATTTGTTGGGTTCAAGGTTACCTACCCATAATGAAAGTAGGATCAGGGTGCATGGTAGGACTACAAATTCATGTGACTCCAAGAACCACTGAGGGTATGGCTGACATGCAAAGTCAAGAGTTCTAAGAAATGGCCAACACAGGATTATAAACTTCCTTTGAAAAATAGCATGAGACATATAGATAACTCGGACATCATAGACTTGATGATAAAACTTTGTGATGCAAGAGGCATCAACAAACTCCATAGGGACTATAAGAATAACCAGTCGGAGGAGTAAACTCTAACTAACGATATCAGCTTCCTAAGGTCATGCTAAACCCAAAATTTGGATGAAAATAGACTCAAAAGATTTTGCTTTGTTCAAAGGCGACATGACTGCTACCGATATGAGATAATATTCTTTTCCCGCCCATGTTTATTTTTTTTATAGGAAAATAAATGCTATTATACAGGGGAGGAAACGAGTGTCACGAGTAAGAATAGATTTCCAAGAAGCAGAGCATACCAATGCTTAATGCAAGGAAATGCATGCGAGGCTTGGACACTTGGGGGGATGTTTCCTCTAAAGGTACAAGGTGTCAAGCTGCAAAGGATATATATAAGGCTCTTCTTGGCTAGTGATGCAAATTTTTGAGGTAAGAGGCTTATAACGAGAAAGTCGAAACTAACAATAGGCTCACTAATACAAGCATGATGATGGAATGCAATTACAACTTAACGCCAAAAATTTCATTTTTCATAGATTTAGTCCCCTAGGCCCAAAAAAATATAAAATGATATCCAGGAGAACTCTTCTAGCCAATGGTGACTAGAGTATTCCTTTTTCATAAGTAGTTTACTTGGTCTAGAAAAGGGTTAAACTTAGACCAAATAGACACCCTTTCAAAGCCATTTAACGAGTGTGAAAGAGACAAGTTCACTCGACAACATTTTCGATTTTTCGGGAGTCGGAAAAGAGCTTAACCAAGACTTGGGGGGAGTCCCATAGGTAATGGTCAGGATGGTTGTGAGTAAGAAAATGAGGTTTGAACGCAAAGTCATATCAGGACTATAAGGAAATCTTGGTTCTATGGAATAACTTATGCATGGGCACCAAATGACACAAAGGTTCTAACTAGGGCACTCATGTTTGGTAAGTCTCTACCACTTAATAACAACACTTCTAGTAGTAGTGAAAAGGTTTTGTGTCGGTAATAAATGGGTTCGTACCTAGGGTGTATGGATCATAGTCATCGAATGATGAAAGAATGAAAAACAGAGTGAAAAAATATCCTATATTTCGGTGAAAGAATATACCTACCGAAGGTATAAACGGGCAGTACGACGCTGGAAACCGCAAAAAAAATCCTAGACAAAACCACCAAAACCAAGTCTTTCCACTGCTCTATTAGTCGATAGGTCAAAAAGATAGCAAACAAATATAGGAAGTGGGTAAAATTTTTATATTAATAGTAAAAATAGACCATTTTACCATACCATTTGAGTTTTTTCACCCACATAGTGCTTTTTAGGTCATTTTCCCCACGATCTTCATTTGTTGATTGCGGGAGATACGATCAATGAAATCCCCTCTCACATAAGTGCCCATCCCCTCATGTAGGAATCGTTAGATGATAACTGTCGTTCAACTGACATATGACTAATTGGGAGTCAAGAAGAACCTCTAAAGACTAAACACCTTATGAAATGGCACCTCATAATAGATCTATAATAGTGTTATACTCAGCCACATTATTCATTGATGGATCCAGACAAATGCCACCTAAAGACACCAGTTGGCCCTTATGTGATTAAATGACCCAAGCAACAAAAGCCATGTTCTACGTATGATGACTGGAACTGTCCACGAATCCTAAGTAAACTAAAGACTTCGTTGACATTTTCCAACCAAGGGAAAACTTGATAAGTAACCCAATGACACAAAAGAAAAGATAAATATGTATATACACTAAGATACACTAGTATACACAGGTAATGCCCAATCTTGAGGGCTCAAGCATAATACCTTTTAAGGTAGAGCCCATTCTTGGGCTCATCTAGCATATTCCCTTCATAATATTCTAATTAGTAGGCTCCTTTCTCTAAGACACGTCACATTATATAAGGATTGTGCCACATGGGGTTGAACTTTCCTGCCCCCAATGGTTCTTTGGATTGGTCATAAAGGAGAACCAAGTCACCCTCAAGGTACTGCCAAGGACAGATAGACTTATCGTAAAAAAACTTAATACGTCACTTATTTACTTCGATAGTTGTAGAGGAATATCAACGCTGCTCATCGAGACTCCCAAGGTATACGAGGCATTCTTCAAGATTAGATGTGTTAAGTAGGAGCTCAATTTCCAACTTAAGGGAAGGGATTTCACATTCAATCAGAATAATTGACTCCAAACCATATATTAAATGAAAAGGAGAGAAACCAATGGAAGTCTTTACCATGGTTTAGTATGCCCAAAGTGCAGGGTAAAGCATTAGATCCTAGTCATATTTACTCTAGCTGACAGTTTTTTGCAAGATGGTATTGAGAGATTTATTCACTGCCTCTACATGTCCATTTTCATGGGGATAATAAGGGGAAGAATGATCGTGCTTAAACCCAAGCTTTGATGCTAACTCTTTCATCATTTCATTCTGAAAGTGACTTCCATGATCAGTGAAAATATCTCTTGGGATTCTGAACCGAGCTACAATCTGGTTGAATACGAATAATGTTGCAGTATTACAATCAGATTTAATGGTAGGCATGGCCTCTAACCATTTAGTAAAATAATCAATGACCATGATAATATGTTGATGTCCCCCAGCTGAGGTTGGGTTACAGTACATAAAATATACCCCTGACTTGGTGAAGGGACCGAAGGTGATAACTGGGTGAAGAGGGGTTGGGTGCGAGTTCATTTTCTGAGCGAACACCTAGAAAGGGTGGCACTTCTTGACCACTTCAACACAATCTTTAAAAATTGAGGGCCAAAAAAATCTACTTGCAATATTATTTGGGTTGTCACAAGCCTTGATAAATGACCACAACATGCCCCACTATGAAATTCATTGAGAATAGCTTCAACTTCCTCGTGAGTCAACCAACAACATAAAATATTATCTACCCCTCAACGATACAAAGTGTTGTCGATAATAAGGTAGTTTTTAGCCTGATGGCGTATACGTCATCGATCGTCTCTCAAGAGATGTTGGGGTAGCTTCAAGGTTTGAAGATAGATCAAAATGTCTCCATACCAAGGGTTTGAAGAAGAGATAAGGAAAATATGTTCATCCATGAACAAATCATCATGAAAAATTTCCTCATCTAGTCGAGGGAAGTCTGATATCAACTCGGCAAAAACTAGCGATTTATTAGACTTTGTAGAAGCAAAATCAAGATCAAATTCTCGAAAAATAACAATCCACTTATTGTATTTCCTCCCTATTATATTTATGGTGAGGAGGTATTGAAATGGATTGATATAAGAAACCATGATATTTTTGCAAAGTAAGATATAATGTTGTAATATTTGAACCACATGTACAACGTCCAAGGCCAGTTTCTCTACGTGAGAGTATTTGAGTTCATGACCAGCTAGGTTTTGACTGAGATAGTAGACAATGTGATCATGGAGCTCGTCGTCCTCCTGAACTAAAACCATACCAACTGTCCCTTCATATGAAACAATATAAAGAAAATAGTCTCTACTGTAGTCTGAAGGCTTCAACAGAGACGTTGATACCAAATATTTCATAAGAACATTGAAGGATTCCTGGGTTCGCTCATCCCATATAAATGGAGTGTCCTTCTTCAACAAACGCATGAAACCTTTAGCTAAATTGGCATAGTTCACTATGAACATACATGGGAAATTAGCCTTCCACTGCAAACCTTGAAGTTGTTTAAGGTGAGGCAATCAAAGTATTGCCTCAACCTTCATAGGATATACCATGATCCATGCTTAGACACTTAGAATCCTAAAAGACGACTAGACCTAATGCAGAATATGCACTTGTGAGGGTTCAACCGAATGTGATAGTAACAACATCTATCAAATACTAATCGAAGGTGAGTGGCATGATATACTCTCTTATGAGAGTGAGTAGTAGTATCATCTAGGTAAGCTTCAACAATATGCTTAAGATCATGAAAATCAAATTTCATGGCACGTTGGAAGGTTGCTCCGACATTTTTAAGGCCGGAAGGAATTTTTCGGTATGAAAAAGTACCCCAAGGAAAAATAAATTTTGTCTTATGTTTATCCTTAGGCTTGTTCTGAATTTGATTATACCCTAAAAATTCATCCATAAAAGAAAAGACTTCACTTCCCATGCACTCGTCAAGAATCTGGTCAATTAAAGGAGTAGGGAAGTTATCTTTAGGACAAGCCTTATTCAGGTCTCTAAAATCCATACATACGCAAATGTTTCCTTGATTTTTATTTAGGGGAAATGGGTTGGAAACCCATTCAATCAAGGGAATTAGGTAGATGAAACCAACATTAAGTAGCTTCTCTACCTCTACCTTAATAGCGGGGGCCTTCCTAGGATTAATATCTCTAAGATGTTGCCGAAAAGGTTTAGCATCCAGATAGGTTTTAATTTCATGTTTGATAATAATCCCTGTCATCTCTTCATATGGCCAAGTGAATACATCTCAGAATTCCTTGAAGAGATCGGTGTAGATATGAATTTCTTTGGGCGAACAATCCACACTGATGTATACGTTCTCAATTTTACCAGGAATACAAGAGATGTCAATCATGATGGTAGGATAAATATTCTCCATGTTTCCTTCGACATAAATACCATGTGTATCTAATGGAACCATGACATGACCGACCATCTCACTCAAGGTAGATCTAAAGTCATCATGTTTGATCTTAACAAGCTCTGGGAGAAAATAGGATCAATGATGCATATCGTCCCAAGGCCTATCAGGATGAAACATGGCCTCTAATATGGCTTCATCCAAAGGTAAATTATCATTGATCCAATCATGTGAACAATATGATTGAGTAGCCCATACAGGCTTTATAACAAGATCTACCTCGTCCATCCGCGAGGAGGAAGGATCCAGGTCAGCAGTAGTGTCAAGAATATTCTGATACACAACCTCTGTTGTTGACAGTGGCATTTCCATCCCAATGTGCGATTGACCTTCATACAACATAGTTGGGGAAGGTAGGGTCCAAGGGTCGTTGAAATACAAAGTACAAAAAGGAACAGACCTCATCAACAATGAAGACTCACTGAAAATGGCATGAATATGGTGAATTAGTGCCATGAAATCAAAGCTACCCATCAAAGAGGAATACATTTCGACACCAACATACTCAGTTTCCTACTAAGAACTGTCAATCACAGGGACCTAAGGTCCAACCAATGCAGTTGGACTAGTATGTGAAAAGGACAATTGATCAATCGTCATTATTTTCCCTTCGTGAGGAAACATAAAGTGCGGAAAACAGATGACACGACGATCGTCATGAAATAATTCCAATTACGCCCTACTGGTAAATTGTAGTCGAGAGGCACATCAACCACCTCGACATCAACCTCCACTGTCTACCCACCTAACTGGATCATAAAAGAGGGAATAATTCCACGGGGTCAAAACGAACGCCCATCGAATGCAGTCAACATAGTCATAGATTGGGACAGGGTCGAAGAACCAATGTCTTTCCAATAGGTTAGGGACATCATGTACGTCGCAACACCTTCATCAATTATAGTACATTTGATGGTAGTTTTAGTGTACTTCATATGTATTTTATAGGCCACGTGGTAAGGTAATCGAGGATTAACATATGTGACATTAAACTTGATAACTTTTGAGCCACACGAGTCTAGAGCTCCTAACGCAGATAACAAGGCGTTCCTCTATGAAGGACATGTCTAGAGCACCTCCAAAGCTGACATCGCACAAGGGGTTTGGCCCAGATATTCGACAATCGAATAGTTTTGGATGAAGCTGGCATTAGGATTGTGAGCAGAGCACTTTAGTACTCCTTTAGAAATACGAGGCAGATATTTAAAATTATCCAGAGGAGGAGGAGACTCTAGACCTATAAAATTCTATGAAGAACCGTAATCACGAGATTGATTAGCTACATCAATCTGAGACTTGACTATATTGACACATATATGGCCACCTTCATGTGTTGAGGGGTTTTGACTCCCGCTCAATGCATTTACGATGTTGGAGGTCCCCAAGTCGATGTGTTAATTCTGTGGAAATGGATTTGTCAGCACAGTGGGCGGTTGTGATAAGATCCTTGAGACTTCCTCTATTTTAGGGCATAGGTGGGTAAGATGATCATCTTTACGAAGTTTACAAGGATACTCCACCTTCCTCTTTTCTTTCTTTCCCTCACCAACATTATTATTTGGTCCATCATTGTTAGTGTTGTCCTTGGATTTATTATTATTTTTTACACCCTTATGATTATGACCTCCTCCTTTCTTTTTATTCCCTCTTTGTTGCTCGCTACCATTTGGGTTAGCTGATGACTATACAAAATGCACATCCACTGACTGGGTGGGAGTGGAGGATGAAGCCGAGCCTGTCCTGCTATAGGTTGGCTTAGAGACAAATATTTTAAATGGTTCATCACCAAGTCTGTAGACTTAGAATTTGCAGAGCCTATGATGGCATCATCATGAGGCCCAAGATTTTTTCTAGGGTCATAGTATTATCGCAATGCGTCAAGAAGAATTTCATACAACATCCCAGATTGAGCATATATGAGGTCCAATTGTTGGGATTTGAAAATGGCTTCTTCCTCAGATGTTACTCTGGATGTAGAGATGTCCTTATAAATATAAGGAAATAAGGACTTAAGGAACTACTCCATTAGAAACCCTAGAGGAATGTATGCTTTGATCAACCGCTTCCATCTATGCCACTCTTGGATATGGTCCGAGATATGTGTGGCTTTATCATGGCGTAAGACCAAAAAAAGTTTTATGTCGGTGTCCTAACGAACCGACAATTGGAAGTGGTTGAGAAAGACAAATACCATCTAATTAAAAGTTCCATATGTTCCCCCCGGTATCCCAATGTACCATTTCGCAACGCCCCCCATGAAGGTGCATTGAAATAGCCTCAAAAAAATAAAATCATCATTTAGGGAGTCAGATGAGAACCATAGATGAAAATTAGTGATGTGATCACCTAGATCCTCACTAGTCTTTCCTTTGAATTTTGGAATGTACGAAGGAATCTTGGTGGGTACGAGAGGCCATGACAGATTGTGACACACAGGTTCATTCATTAATTTCGAAAAATCTAGTAGATTAATCATGTCCATAAAAGGGAGTCAAGATTGTGGCATCTGAGCCCATTCTCCTGGGAAATATTGGGACTAAGGAATTGCAGGCCATCTACGGTTCTAGTATATGCCACAACCCTATCTAGTAGGATACTATCCTCCTCCAAAATGACTCATGAAAGGTTGTATGGGCACCATACCCATGGAAGAGGCATGATGAGGGTTATATATGTTTCCCCTAGCCAAAGGAACTCTGGGGTGGGGGTTACCCATAGTGTGAAACTAACTTCCTTCATATGGAAGACTAGAGGATAGAGGGGGATTCACCACAATAAATATGTTTGTCAGAATCAACATGGAGGAAGAGGGAATGGAGGATGAAATATAGGAAGTGAATTGTCCGCTTGGTTGAGCACTCCATCTGGGAACATTGAAACTAGGATTAGGACCAGAGGAAAAAGGATTCCAACCTCCAACTATAGTATTCACTTGGGGAATATGACCTCCACCAAACGAGAAAGGAGAAAAAGGAGGCATCGTGCCCCTAGACCCAAAAATAAGATTCACATTAGTCGTTGAAATGGAGGATGAGATTTGCAACATCATGTCAGGAATACCAAAAGAAAAGGGATTATAGGCCGAAGGTATCGACTGAGAATCATGACTCAACATACCAAAAAGATATCTAAAAGGGTTTGTTCATGTGGATCGAGTAGAACTCACAAGTTGGGTAGCACTAGAGGTGGGAATCTCCAACACCCACACCATTGAAGATGAAGGATTCAAAGGGATACCACTAATCACAAAAGAGAAAGGAGTCAAAGGACTCCCCAAGACATTCGGGTCAGACTTAGTATTCATAACTGGGTGATCACAAGTCTAGGAGGTGGAGATATATGTACCATGTTTATTAACTCTACACCTTTTAGAAGGCATCTTTGGCAAAGGATGAAGATGTGGTGGTAAATTCAACAACAGCGAGACCAGCAAGGAGGCTGATCTTTCTCCACAATGACTCAGGTCTCGAGATATAAAACAAAATCCTAGGGCCAACTAATAATCAAAGAGCACACCAAAATAAAGAAAAAGGGCCAATGCACACAAACAAGATATAGTGGCTAAAAAGGGGCCTCCCTCACTAGAGTAGGTATGTCTCACCCAAGCGGGGTCTAAAACTCCCTTCAAAATATCGGAGGTATCATAATCAGTTATAAGGGCCATCATGGGATTAACAATGCATTTGGTTAGATCCCCTCAGAAAGGTAATCCTCCATAAAGGTTGTGTGATGTCTGACCCTTATTTGAATCAGGGTATCTACAGAATAACCCCTGCAAGTAACCTATGTGGCTACCTATGTCAAGCAACTAGAGAGACCACAATATAACCAATGTGCAGGAGAACAGTTGCAAGTCCAACCCATTGTATGGGTAGGGTAACAAAGCTCGAAATCTTGAAAGAACCACCTCTCATAGAGGTAAAGGTACTAGCAACACCTCCAAATATGAATAAAACCATAGAAATATCTCTGCAACCAACTTTGCGCAACCTCGTGCTTAAATCTGGTTTGAGTAGAGCCTCCTGACGTCACTAATTACACAATGGGTTTTACCACTCCCTGTTCAAACACATATGTTTAGTTTAATAGAATTGGATACATTTACTCACAAGATCCTATTCCAAGGCCCTATGTCATATACTTGTTTGTGTACCCTAAAAAATAAAATTGTTTCTAATAAATTTTAATTAATCAATGTTAAATTTAATGGCTTCTACTTACTCAAGAGGTACGGTTGTGAAAATGATGGTATTACGACTCACCATATAAAAAGAAGAAAATATAAAAACATTGCTAAGTACTAGTCTTGAATTTCAAAGATATGGTATGCTTCTAAATGAAATCTTTCCAATGCAATCTCTACAATCTCAATGAAATACAATCTCTCCACATGTGTCAAAACCAATGCAAAGTAATCAAAAGTGAAAATTCCATAATGAAAATAAGCAAATATTTTTTTATTTTCGATATAAAGAAAATGAAAGGACTAAATAGAAACTTCACAGGCAGACCCTACTGCAAGCAAAAAGATACAAGCCAAGGAGGCTACCAAGAAGCAAACACTCAAACCAATGTGCAAGGACAAATAATGAAAAACATGACAAGAAATAAATCCACCCAAAAATTCAACAATAAAAGGATTCCTATCATTCTTTAGGAACTTAATAGTCAAAACATGGACCCAAGAAGACTTAACAACCAACAAAAGTCACCCAACAAACACCAAACCCGGTCAACAATACTAAAGAGATGATGTATGCAACTGTTTGAGCAAAAATCGTGTATATACGCTCCCTAAAGGAAGACATCTCATGTATATACACGTATGTCAAGGGAAAAACTGCGTATACCAAGAAAAACAATGCCAAGGAAAGGGTTAGGCCAAGAAAATCAGATGCAAGGTAAAAAACAGGTTGTCAAGCAACAAGTGACAAGGAAACTAAGGCTAACAAAGAGCAAATCAAGGAGAAAAACACTCCAAATTCCAAAAAAGGATATCAATCACTCTATGGATAGGGGTAAACCACAACAGATGGAATGACATGTAGAAATCAACTATAATCCCAAGTATTCTATATAAGTGAAATGCTAAGAAGACAAGGCTAAGAGCCTACCTCATCCGAACATTCGAAGAAGACTACTGTTGAGCACGTGACCCAAAGATTTATACCTACAACTTGTCCTCAAAAACCAAGATACACAAGAATATGGTGATAATATATAATGTTAGCATATAGATTACCAATCCATTAACATACTTGACAAATATGCCCATGGAATAATAATTCAAATATTTGCAAGATATCAATTGGACAAGAAAATAATATTTCTATTAAAATAATCAGCAGAAGTACATAGGTGAGAAAATTATGTAACGACACATATCAGAACCGAGAAACTAAGTCCCTCCATCTAGGCCTCCACCACTTCAATTCTCCACCGAATGAAAGCTCATATATAGGCGTTAAAGAGGTTCTCCATCACAAATAAGGAAGAGCTTGAGGGTTGAACAAGGAGTTCAAACTTTCAAGGACAAAGGAATGTAGACTCAATATGAAGTGAAATTTCTCCATAGTGTCTTTGCTCTCAAAGTTGAATTGTTCAATCCATCAAGGCTTAGATATGGCTCAATTTATAGCCTTCAAATGGAACTGAAGGGCTGAGTCAGAACGTTTACATTATATGGAAGGTCAAGGATGATGGATCTCATGACATGGCATGGAAACCCAACATAATTTTTTATTTTGAGCACCAAACCCGGTGTACGTGTGTTGTAGTGGAGCAACCTATGTATACACTTGTCATATAACTGATATGGCATGTATATGTGAAAAAATATGTTTTTTTGGCTTTGAAATTCACAAAAAGGGAACTTCAAGTCTGCATAGGGAAATGGAAGGTCATCGAAGCAATTTGCATGGAGTGAGACAAAAATTGTTGTAACATAGGCCACTAGATGTCCCTATTGAGTGAGGACTACAATGATAGCATAGTCAAAGGACTTTGTCTTAATCTCAAATTGTTGTTGTAGGTCTGGTAGCATGAGGACTAGTGCAGAGCAAAGGTGATGTTTCATATCTTGGAATGATTTCTGTTGTGACTCAGATCAGGGAAACTTGGCTTTATCTGCACCCTTGGTCACTTGACTTAAGGGCCAAACAATATAAGATAATCCCAACATGAACCTATGATAGAAGTTAGAGAGGCTTAAGAAGCTACGGAACTCTGTCATAGTATTTGGGTATAGCCAGTTACAGATGACCTGGATCTTGCTCTGTTCCACATGCACTCCATGCTCATCCATGATGTATTCCTAGTATTGTTTCATGACGAATGAGAATTTCTCCAGATTGGTGTATAGCTTGTGTTGCGACAAGGTGCTTAGGACTAGCTAGATGTGTTGCAGATGTTATGCCTAGGTATGACTTAATATGAGGATTTCATCCAAATATACAACCACAAAATATTTTTTGAACAATCGCAAGATATCATCCATCATCCTCATCAATATCATTGGAGCATTAGTCAAACCAAAAGGCACGACCAACCATTCAAAAATCCTTCTTAATATTTGAAGGTTGTTTTCCATACATTTGTTTGTTCTATCAGAACTTGGTGGTAGCCAAACTTCAGATCAATCTTACTAAAGAACTCAACACCCTTAATTTGATCAAGAAGATCATCAATATGTGGGATTGGGTATTGGTTCTTGACAGTGATCATGTTCAGGGATATATAATAAATATAGAGTCACCATGTCCTATCCTTCTTATGTACCAATGAAATTGGTCTCCCACAAGGTGAGAAGCTTGGTCGAATGTGTCCCTTATGGATGAGCTCGTTAATCTAACACTTTATTTCCTCATTTTCCAAAAGGGAGCACCTATATATTGGGCCATTGGTTAAGGGCACACTAGATATCAATTCAATGGAATTTTTGACATAACAATGTAGAGTCACCCCTGTAGGTAAAGTGAAGATATCTCTATATTATGATACAACCTTGTCCACTTTCTTTTGTTGTGTAGATATATCTTGTGCAAAGGCTCTCATAGTCACAATGACCTTTTGTTCACCTTCTAACCAGATAATGAACAGGAAAAACTTTGCAGTATGAGAGATTACCTCCCAACACTATTTTTCCAAGATCAATGAAATTGTAGTAGATAGAACTATCTAAGGTACCCTGCAGGGATGGCCTCCCAAAGTAATAATGACATTGTAGGGTTGGGACTCATAAACAACATGACACTTCCACAGATAAGGCTATCCTAAAATAACATCACAAACTCTGAGTGGGGAAACATCACACAATACCTCATCTTTGAAGGGAAACATTGTTGGTAGACACGAAGGTCTCATCCTTGTCTAAACCAATAGATGGTGAATGGTTGATGGTGTGGCATTGTCTTCAACTTCAGTCTCTTGATGACCTCAACTAATATTAGGTTATTGAAGCTCCCTCTGTCAACAATTAAATGTAGTCAGGTCCCCTTCACCCACATATGTGAATGGAAGAGGAACTCCCTCTCCTCAATATCCCCTATCTCATATGATTGGATCTTTGTGGTTGTGATGTTAGCACTGGGTTCTACATCAATGATATTATTTACCTATTCTGAATCAAATTTTGAGTCAGGGTTTGACTTCATTTATTTAATATCAACCAACAATGATTGTTTCGAGTGGCATTAATCTGTGCTATGCTAGGGGATTTTGTGGAACTCACACCACTTTCCAGTGTCCTTATTCATCTTCCCATTACCCTTCTTTTCTTATGTCTTGGACTGGTTTTCTTGAGGTTGGATTCCCTTTCTCTGTCCCTTGTTCTATGAGTTAGGGTTTCCTTTATTTTGATACTCTAACTCCCACTTATTCCATTGCTTAAATTTTTTATTGATTTTGACAGGGTATCGATAAGAGAATCTCAATGAGGAGATGTCCAAGAAATACATCTATGTCTGGATGTAACTATGTAGGACATTGTGTTACTTCAAAACTAGGTTCTTCATGGAGTCTTTTATACCCAACTTTGAGTGCAAGGTATGGAAGATGTTGGTGTACTATGACATTGTCTGGTCTCTCTTCTGACATAGATTCATCCATCTTGTGTATTGGTCATCATAGTTTCCAATCGGATATAATTCCTTCTTGAGGGAATCAATAAAGGCCACCTAATTGGGTCCTCTCCTGAATGCGATAGACTCATCTTCATTGTGTCTCTCTCAGTAAATTTCCCACCAATATTTGATATGGAGAAGGGATTTAAAGAGAAAGAAGGTGATATTTTCGGTGTCAAATAAATATAAATAGAGTAATAACCCTTTAACAAATTTAACCATTTATCCGAAGCATATACATCTATATGGCCTTCAAATAAAGGGATATCAAAGTTAACATGTACCTTGAAGGTGTCGCACCTCTTAAATGGCTCCTCGTTGAAGGTGTCTCACCCATTGTTGACAGTCATCGAAGGATTTGGGTGAAGTTGTCCATCATGGCATTCCTCTATCATGTGAGGGATTCCTCAAGAAACATATTGATAAGATCTCTTGCTTCGTCATCTCTCTTTTCTTCCTCCATGGGAGGTTTCTTGGGCTAACGAGAGCAGCTGTCCCCAAGTGAAACTAGCTCTAGACCCAACTCTCTATACCTTGACCTCATTGAGGACATGCATCAAGAAATAACAAGGAGAAGATTGCTTTGATATCACTGATCCAGATTATATTGTGAACAAAATGGAACAGACATAGAAATATAGAGAGTACAACAATACAATGAAACCCAACTGCTATTAATGAATGAAATAGTAGAATATTGTAGAACAAAAGCTAACTTATAGAATGGTGGTATCTTATCTCTGAAGATAAAGATATTTCGGTTATGCTCATTTGCAAAATGTCGATTGAAAATAGGCCTAAAAGGTCCTTTTATCATGAATCCTACAAAACAAAGAGGAAAAAACCCTAAACATCAAAACACTAACCCTAGAAGATGAAATTTCAAAAGTATTGTAGGCCACGAGGTGGTTAGTTGATACGTCAACTTCCCAGGGGAACACATTTTTCATATAATCTCCATTTGGGATGCATAATAGCTCATTGGAAAGAAATATCCAAGGATTACAACTTTTGGCAGGGTCTATGGCATGTCCCCCTTAGCCCCCCAAATGTCCAAAAAACACTATTTAGGGCCTCAAAATAGCCCCTGAAGTTTGGGATCCAAAAAATGATAGAAGCATTTCCAAGAAGATAAAGAATATTTGAGTAAGTTGAATAGGTGGGTGGCCACCAATATTCACCTAGATCATTAACACACTTGGAAAGTGTGTTAAAAAACTCACAATCCCTCGGTAAATCCCTCAACCTCAAATGATATAAGAAATGTGTCAAGACAATGTGACTTGGTTGTTTTAGTGCAACTCTTACTCTTGAGTTTCTACTTGGAACTTGTTTAGCAGACTAATTTTCTTAACTTTTGAAGTTTTTTGTTCTATACCTAATTTTATATATTTTATTTTAATGGAGTGAGTTTTCAACCCCAATGTTTTCTCTTTAGTGTATATTTTTTAATCCCATGGACCATTCTTGGCCTTGTGTGGAGATTCATATTAATATAGAGTAGAAGAACTCAACATTGCTTATATATAGATAGGGATCCTTAACAAAAAAATCAAATCAAGGAGTCAAGAACAATGTTTACATCATTAATCTTTTATTACACAACTCTCTTGATTAAACTTTGTCTTATCCTTTCAAAATCATTTGTACTCTTCCTCAAAAATCCAAGAACTTTCCCCTATCATTGTGTTACTCAACTTAACTAATACTATTTGTATGTTTTGTTACATGTTCAAAAAAAAAAAATCATCTAACACTTTTATCTCTCTACTCTACTTATTTGGCATCATGTGATACTAACAAACCATTATGTCATCTTCTTCCTTTCTTCCCATGATTTGGATTGCATAGATAATGAAATGAAGGCAATAATATGAATGGAAACACACACATAATTTTGTAAAGAGTACAAGAATATGGTAAGAACCAAATTCTATTAATAAATGAAATAGGAAAAGACTATGGAATGAAAAGAAACACAATATCTATAATGGTGGTATCTTATCTTTGAAGAGAGAGGTGTTAGCTATGATCATTTGCAAGCATACATTACAAGATGCTAAAAATGGATTTTTAACATAAAGTAGTAAACTCTAAATATCCAAAACCCTTACCCTAGGAGACGAAGCACCAAAAATATTATAGGCCCCAAGGTGGCTAGTTGATATGTCAACTTTCTGTGGGTGCAAATTTTGCAACTTTTGCATGCAACTTTTGTGTCTTTTGTGATTCTTGTTTTTTTCTCACAAGATAAATAAGTTAAGAGAATTGATTTCTCACTTGTACATGGTTACCTATCACAGACTTGTTTATTGGGATCTATAACAAGGATTGTTTTCCATGTTGACCTTTATTTTTTGTATCGTGTTGTCAATTCTTCCAATGGGAAGCATAAGACCTTCTTTTAGGATTCCCACATGACTAGCTTCAAGCCTAGACCAATTTTTCAAGACCCTGGCATCGAAACCCTAAGAATGTCTTTTGGAACATCTACACAAGCATCGAAACCCAACCTTTGCTTTCAACAATGCAGTGGTAGACACATCGTCTCCAGGCCCAAGTTTGTCTTTTGGTACTTCTAGGCCATATTTTTATTCCACCTATAAACGCTGAGTAGATTGTTGGGTTGAAAAAATAATCTACAAAGGTAACCTACAAACCAACTTTAAGACTAGAAACTAGCCTTTCCAATATAGAGAGGGCTCTCTCTTAGACTTGATCTCTTATAGACAGACTATTTTTCTTGATGGCTAGATTTTAAACTTCAAGGTAGATTTTTAACAAATCTGCTGACAAAAGATAGTGTTTCTAGGGCTATGGATTCAACCCCTGAAAACAAAGAAACAATGCTTGGTAGGTAGAATTCCTCAGAGGAATAAAAGATAAACAAGTTGATGGGCTTCAGTATTTAATTTGATTATGAAGAGAGAAAGAAGAAAAGAAACAAACAACAAAATCAGAGCACCACAGTGGATGAATTATGATCTTAGCTGAGAAGACAAAAAAATTTAAATCGACTCAACCTAGAGCACCACTTAGATGAATTATGGACTTTAAAAATTACCAATTTAAACAGAAGAGAAGTGCAAGTGAATACGAATGCATATGGAATAATTTTTCCTGTGCACCTCGTTTACATCAAAATAGTCCCTATATATAGAGATAAAAGCTATACTAAGATACTAGGAATCAAACTATTATCTCCTAACATTGTGGATCTGGTTGTTTTCAAAAGGAATAACAACCTTTACAAAAATTCTCAAAAATAGGAAAGCCGATCTAGAAATCACAAACTATCCTCGATGTTTTTTACAATCATAAAATATTTAGGAAAATCACAACCATACAGTTGTGATGGAATATTATGTGTGTTGTTAGACAACATTTTCACCGCTGTGTAGTATATTCTGTCTCTTGTTGCGCAATTGTTGGCTGCAAAAGCTACACAGTGATCTTGCACGATGGATCTTCATGCAAAGTTTGTGCATGTGAATCCAGTTTTCTGCAAAGAGTGGGATCATCCAATTTGTCCGTAGATTCTTTGTTCAAATTCACCTGGAGTTGTAAGGCCCTATTTTTCCTTCTCAATGACAAGATTTGTCTTTTCAAATTCTTTGTCTCTCTCAACAAAGCCCCATTTCTTTTCAATTTCAATTGAGGATCAGAGAGAGATGCACATGCATGATCAATAGCTAGTTTGCACTCTTTGAAATGCTCCATGATTCTTTCCTATGACATCCTCTTTTCCTCCCTAAGATCAATGATGACATCTTGGGCCTCTATGATCTACTTTTTAAGAAAATTTATATGTGTTTCTCTTGTTGTTGGCAAGGTAGGGGATAACTAACCTGCTTGAATCTGTGATGTTGGTGTTTCAATAATCTTTTCTGCCAGTTTCCTTCTCAATTCTCTGTTTTCTTGATAACATTGGTCTATGATGTGTTGAGCTTGCTTTAGTTGTTGTTTCATTTCATGGGTGTTTGCATTTTCCTCATCTAACTCCACATGTCTTTCATCGATTTTATTGTTTGCACATTCAACAAGCTCTAGCTGAACTGTGTGTATGGGAAATATCTTGGCAGAGGACTTGGTGTGTGATTTACTTGAAGCTTGGATATCCTCAGTTTTATCAGTCAATCTTGACCTGCTTCTCTTCTGGTATGTTGGTTTACTGAATGATGAGCCTTCTATTTCTTTCCCTTTTCTTCTTTCAGTAACATATTCCTTTCTTGCCTCTGAACTATGAAGTGTTGATTCCTACGTAGATAGAGGAATGTATCCTTTAGGATCTCTGGGAATGTTAGCCGAAATAAAAAAAGAATTCTAGTCCTTTTTCAAATGTCTCAATTCTTCAACTACTAACATCTTAATTAATGAAAAATAGAATAAGTTGTTCCCTGGCTGATTAGGTTTGGCCTGGAAACTGTCTGTCATCTTTCTCAGGGTTCGACACAAGAAGAAAGGAAGGTTTAATGATTTTTTCCCTGTGAAATGCATCAATAACCTGATGTGGTATGGATACACCTTGTCAAATCTCCCTTCATAGGTGAAGTATTTCCTGATTATCTTCAACAATTTCTCAAAATGTTCCAGGAGATACTCGCTTGGAATGTCGACTCCAATTTTCAATTTTGATATTTACACTTGACGAAATCCATATAACATGAAATTTCTAAAGGCATACCTTTAAACTATTTCTCTCCCTGCAGAGGGATCTTCTTCACAGCTGACATAATTTCCTCTGTCACTTGGAAAGTGATTCCTACAATTGTCGCACTGACACTAGTAAAATTGAGGGTGAATTGCTCAACTAGTTGTGCATTATATTCTTGAATCCTTTTGCAAAAATGCATGCATCCGGCTTGTTCAAACGATGCCCTAATCATCGATTCTGCATTTATTTATTTCAAATCTGGAGGTTCAAACCTCACGGCCCTCCCATTTCTTTCATTCTTTCTTTTTCTTTGGGAAGTTTCCATGGTGCTAGTATATGTTAATTTCAAGCACGCAACAATAAATGGAAATACCCTCTCTGTGCAGAAAATAAGAATAATGAACTTTGTAGAAATTGCAAGAAAATTTAGCATAGGAATCTTTGCAGAAAAAAAATCAGTAACAAATAATTCGTTGCAATGAGAAATTTGGCACGACAGTAAAGTGCGATGAAAAAATTCAGCACAATGGTAAAACTTAGTGCAGTAGGAAAGTGTGACGGAAATTTTGGTGCAGTGGAAAATTGGCGCAGAAACAAAGAGCAATGGGAGACTTGGCACAACGAAAATCTCAGTGCAACAGTAGGTAATTTAGAAGGAAGAAGGCTGACTGTGAGAAGAAACAACTCGTTCCAAAAATCTAGTTTGTAGCGAACTCCAAAAAGACTTTTAAGCAATGTATGAAAACAATGGAGGAGATGCAGCAAAATCAAAACAATAGACTTACAATACAACTGACAACAAATATATTTTACGCAGTGAAGGGATCTAGAGCTTGCTGAAAAAAATATGGAAGAAGCACAAATTCGGAAAGTGATGGAGAAGCATGAAGGTTGACCAATATTTATGCTTGAACGGATAAGGACTGAAATCATGGAAGAGGACAGTAAATCCATGGTGACGAGAAGTTCGAAAGTAGGTTGAATATTTGTGTAACAAATGCATGCAATGTGTACACTTTTGAAGTTTTCAAAGTACAAATGATAGGGGTGCCATGATTGTTCACTTTGTTGACTTCATGATTAGGTAATGATGCTCATAATAATTTTTTACATGACCTTTATCCTAGCCACTTGACCCGACTTTGGTACCTAAATTCCCCTTTTTTGACATGACTTGATATTTTAGAAGATAAAACCTTATAATTCGCACATCACTAATTCTTACACCCTTTTCCTAACTCTTATCCAAAGTCCTTACTTGATTTTTCAAACGATCCCTTAGTTTGTCACTAACCTCATGAACTTTGACACACTAGCTGCAACTTATTTAGAAAAACTTTGTTTTTTTTTAAATAACTAAGACATGAATCTAACTATAAAAAACATGGTGCTAACAGCTAGCTCCAATGGGGATGTTATCCTCCCAGTGAGGTAGAAAAGAATAGTAGACCAAGTTCCCGACCATTGGGATTTATTTGACTCAAAATTCTAAACTGACAAAATAAACTCACTTACAAAACTTTCTTGACACAACTTTGACCAAACTTAGCATAAACTTAGGGCCTTCACTTTGGGCTTCAATTTTCTGTTGATTTCTGACTCGAAATGCTTCATATGAAAATAAAAATGGTTATTTACTATGACATGAAGAGTTTGAAAGATTTTTTAAACCAAATAATGTTTGAGAAACCTGGCATTTACAGGTCCCCCACCAATAATATCTCCATTAAGCTCCTTCAGCAAATAACATTTTTCCCTTGATATGAAACAATCTTGAATGGTCCTAGCCAAAGATGATCAAACTTCCCGTGTTTCCCTCTGTCTTAATTCCTTGCGTCCCACTTCAGTACCAAATCATTCACCTTGAAATCTTCTTCTTTAGAGTGTCTATCAAAAGCTCTTTTCATTTTATCCTTGTGCAGTTGTGATTTATTGAAGACCTATTCTCCCATTTCTTGTCCATGGATTAATTGGTTTATTCTTCTTGAAACATCATTGGGTTCATCTTCTTATTCTTGCATCAGTCTCACCACTGGAATTTCTAATGAGGTAGGAAAAACTTCCTCTGTACCATATACGATCTGGAAAAGCAATGTGGAAATAGACCTTTTAGTGGTAATTTTGTCATCCCATAACGCATATATTATCTTTTTGTGCCAAGATTTTTTATTCTCCTGCAGAAGATTCTTAATAATCTTGGTCAATATTTTATTAGACGATTCAGCCAATCCCTTACCCTATGGGTAATAAGCAGTGGAATGGCCAAGAGTTATATTATAGTCACTGTAGAATTTCTCAATTTTGTTGGATTTGAATGTCGTTGCATTATCACTGATGATATTGACTCGACAACCAAATCTAGACAAAGTATTACTTTATAAAAATTAAATGATGACAATATCAGTGGCTTGCCTTGTCGGGACTGCTTCGATCCATTTGGTGAAGTAGTCTGTGGCTGTCAAAATCCACCAATGTTGACTAGAGGACGGCAGATGAATTTCCCCTATGAGATAAAGACCCCATTGCATGAATGGTGCTTCAACAGAGATAGGATTTAAAGGTAGAGGCTACAACTTTATTTTTCCATCGATGCTCTAGCATTCTTGGCAGTTGGAAACTTCCTTGTATACATCAAAAAAAATATCAGGCCAATAAAACCCTGCCCTCAATATTTTGTGCGCAGTAGTCTTCCAATAATGATGTTCCCCACAGTCACCTTTATGAAACTCTTTGATAGGATTTTTCATTTCTTCTTCCATCAGACAACTTAATAAGATCCCACTTGGGTCTTTCCAATACAGAGAATGATCCAAAATGCAAAACTTTGCTACTTTCAACTTCAAAAATATGGCTTAGGTTTTGCTCAACTCGGGAGGAGCTTGTAAATTTATTAATACATAAATAGTATCAGCATACCAAGGAGAATCAAGAAACCTTTGGGCTATTTGTGAGAATGTTTCTTCTTATGAATTTTCTGATAAATCAACAATAAAATTGATTCTCAAAACATCACAATTTGACCACGCCATCAATTTTTCAATCCCTTGAACTTTGATCAACTTTGTAGGTTTGATTTATAGGTCATATTCCAACATTACTGCTATCCATCTACCCTTCTCCCCTCAGGATTAGGATGGGTAAAAATTCCCTTTACAGAATTGTTCAGTACATAAGCATTGACATGGGAATGCAAGATATAAGTTCTAAATTCTTTAAGAGAATTCACCAAGGAAAATGCAAGTTTTTCCATGATGTCATACCTTATTGGGGAGTCTCTCAATGTCCTGTTATAATAATCTATCGTCCTTTCAAATTTCTGATCATATTTTTGCAACAAAACACCAGCAATGGTGTGTTCTAAGGAAAAATATTAGCTAACACTGGAGCTTTGGTCAACACCACTTTAATATATTCGAAAGACTTCCTAGCTTTAGGAGTCCATTTTATTTCATTTCCTTTCATAAGAATATTTGTGATATACTTTATGATCTCAGCCAAGTTAGGAATAAACCTTCTCAAAAAATTCGCTTTTCCTAGGAAACATTGTACCTCTTTCTTGCTAATGGGAGTGTTGATCTTCAGAATTGTTTCCACTCTGTTGGGGTCTCTTTTAATCCCTTCCTTTGAAGTGATGTGTCCAAGAAATTTTCCTTCTTTCATTCCAAAGTTGGAGTTTTTTCAGATTGAATGAGATGCCAAACTTTCTACATTTCTGGAAAACCCTTCTTAGATGTTTGAGATGTTGATCATTGGAGTATGAAAATATAGTGATATCATCTAATTAAATAACAATAAGCTTATCCTTTTCATCGGCAAAGGATATTTCCATATCCCTTTGGAAATTCGCTACAACATTCATAATCCCAAAAGGCATTTTTGCATACATGAAGGTGCCCTAAGGTGTTGTAAAAGCTGTCTTTTCTTGGTCATCTGGATGTACCATAATCTGGTTGTAACCAGAAAATCCATCAAACATTGATATCTTCTGAGATCCCACCACTTTGTGCAGGATATAATCCATCTTGGGAAGTGGATAATTTCTTTGAGAGACACCATGTTTAGATTACGAAAATCTACACATAATCTTATCTCACCACTTTTTTTTCTAGCAAGTACAAGGTTAGCCACCCATTTGGAAAATCTTAAGGACACAATAATTTTGGCATCAAATAGTTTCATTACCTATTTTTCAATCAAATGAAAAAAGCGGGGGGTTTATTCTTCTCAACTTCTGCTTGAAGGGTTTATGATCTTCCTTGATGGGAATTACATGTTGAATTACATTAGTATCATATACCTTCAAATCTTCATAACTCCACAAAAAGACATCGGGAAAATCCTTTATAAGACTGATATACCTCTTTTTAATTTATGGATTGAGCGTTTTTTACAGTTTGGTGATCTTGGGATCCTCCTAAGTCCCAATGTTGCAATCTTCTATATCCTCATCATTTGCAATGATTTTAGGATTTCTGGCTACATCATTGTCATCAAAAAGCTTCTCCAATGGAACCAAGCCTTTAGGGATAATGTTATTTTTGAGCTACACTATATCTCTTCCAGCAATCCAATTATGAAAAATGTCATCATTGTTGAACACATGCATCTTCATTCTCTTCACAAAAGCACTCATCATCAATATTTATATTAGCAAACTCATCACTCATATGAAGGAATCTTTCTACCTATTTGTCATCTTCAAATATTTTCCAATATTTAATGTTACCAAGAATTGTTGGCCTATGCTTGACTTCGATTTCATACCTTTTATTAGGAAAAATTGGAATTTTGAAAACCGAAGCTGAAGTAGCCAATGCGTCTGCAATTTGATTTCCCCCCCTAGGAATCACTGATAAATTGTATTATGAAAACTCTTCAAGAAGATTAGGAAACAAATTCCTATATGCTCACAATCTAGGATGGTTGGACTAATATATACCCTTTACCTAGTTGATAACAGACTCATAATCTCCATGAACAACTATCCTCCTAGCACCCAACTCTTTTAAAGTATTCAATACAAAAATCAATTCCTCATATTCGGACATATTATTGGTACAATCAAAAGCAAGCTTATAAGAACAGAGTTTTGTACCTATCTTAGGAGAATTAATCCACACAACAGCTCTTTCTCCTTCCCTGCTAGCAGATCCATCAAAGCTCATATTCCACATTTCATCTTCTGCACTTTTTGATGATTTGTAATCTCCTCTGCTTGATTATCAGTTTCGTCTTTAATAGCTATGATAGTTGTTGGCTTCTCTTCTTCAAAACTCAAGTCATTATATAAAATAGAGGAACCAACCACAGTATCGATAGATTAAATGGGATGATTATTTGGTTGAGTTTTGCTACTCACCATATACTTGAGAAACACTTCTCTATACAACCCCCTTTCTTGGCCAAAAACAAGAATAGTAGCATATGACATATCCATTTGCAGAGTTCCCTTTAACTTTGCAGCCCAAGATCTAGATAATAGCATGCCAAATTTAGGAGGGATGTTAGCAACCACCACATCCATGATTATATTTTTTGAGGGAATTTGAGACAATGATACAACTAGGTCTTTGATTAAACCCAAACATTTCACCTTCCTTGACTCAAAAGAGAATATATCCTTGTAAGGTATTGTAATATCAAGTCCTAATTCATCCATGAAGACCTTAGGCATCAAATTATGTGATTCTCTTGAATCTAACATGGCATTATGTAAGGTCATGTCATGGATTTTAAGACTGACATAAAAAGGAGGAACACCATCAACATCACCACTCTCCTCCACGCATGGACCAAACAAGATAGCAAGGTGATCATCTTGTACATTCAAGGTGTCAAGGGCTTCTTCCATTTTTAGCATTTTAATGATCTGATTCCTATATTCTCCATTATAAATCAACTAATTAAATGGAACATAAATTTTGATTTTACCCATCTCACTTTCAAAATTAAAAGGAAATGGAGTTGTCTCTACCTCTTTGATGATTGTTTCCTTTCTCACTTCAAGTATTTTCTTTGGGGGTTCTTCTCTGGATTTACCTTTCTCCATTGCATCCTTCGCTGAATTATATTTCTTTGGTTGACTTGAAGAAGGTGTATTGGTTTGAAGTTCCCTTGTAGGATTTTCCTTTGGAGGATTTATAGGCACCTTTTTACTCCTGATGTTTTACTATTTCTGGAGCTGCATAATAGCATTGTGGTATCCTTTCCTAAATTCTTTTGTCTCTAGCGACAACATATCATCATTATCCTACATAAACTTTTCATTTGCATCCATAAATTGATCATGTTCTTCTTTTGTTAAAAACACATTTGTTTCGGTATCATCACAACAGTGCATATTGTCTTCAATTGCCAGATCAAAATCCTCATTTGCATAGTTGTTTTGGAAAGGGGTTTTTATTTGTTGATCATCTTGATTTCTATGATCTCTTTTCCTAATCTGAGGAACTGGAGATATTCTGAAATTTTGATTTCTGGGATGAAAATCAGTTCGATCCCTAGTGGCACGTTATTGTCCAAGGAAATTCTTTCCATGAATCTTTCCATAGTCTTCATCATCAAATCAAAATTATCATCTGATGATTGAGAAGTTGAGGGTTGTGCTTATCCTTGGACCTTGTTGACATCTCTTTCATGGTTATGTTTGATCTTCCCTGATGCCATCAAATTTACTTCAACTTCGACTTCAATTGTATCACTCATCATATCATCTAATGTATTGGATCTTCTTTCTCTTAACAACAAAGCAAATTCATTATCAAAGGAATCAACATATCGAAGTTGAGAAAATCCAGGAGGAGGTTTGACTTCTGTAGGGATTGAATTATAGACTTTCATAAATTTGGTTGGAAACTCATGTACTGTTTCATTTGGTGATCTTTTTATATTATTGTACTGAGTTAGAGACTGGACAGGATTATTTTTATCGCCCCACCTTGCAATAAAATGTGCTTCAAAAGCTGCAAAACCAAGGATACTCACAACAGGAAGGGATTTAAACCATTTTCTCACTTCTCCTGAAAGACTTTGTGTGAACAACCTGATTTTTGCATCCTCATGATCTACTTCCTCTAGATCAACAAAATCATTGAACCAATCCAAATTTCTTTGGGCTAATGCATTTTCTTCAACATCAAATGACCTGATTATCTGATTATAATTTTGGGGTAAATCATGCAATTGGGTAGGCAAGCCAAGAGTAGCAAATCTAGCTGCCATGGCTCTAGGAGGATTTTGAGCTATCTGAATAGTCCGAGCAGGGACAATCTGAATAGGAACAATTTGAATGGGGACAATGGGGATCAAAGACTGGAATTTCTTCTCATCAAATATAATTTCATTCAACTTAGATTCTGATCTAGATATGAACAAGGTTTGCTCAAAATTTAAATCAAAATCAAGGTCATCAATACTTTTTACACCATCTTTGGGTAATGATATAATTATGTCCAGGAAGGAAAATTATTTAACTATGTTTTCCTTTTTTGTGTGCAAGAGATTCTCAAGGTTAGACACAGATGCAATAGTTTCTAGATCAGGGTTCCTTCTAGTGTAGACTTTCTTAGGAGCTAGGATTTATTATTTACTCAAAACACAAAACTATTCTACTGATCTTTACAAATGAAGTCACCAGGGTAATAAACATACAACCAAAAAAAGGTGAATGATTCACGATTACCCTCATGAATCAAATCTAAGATTTAAGTTGTTCTTCCCAGGGAAAATTTTCAATTTCGTCCCCGACAACGACGCCAAAATGTTTTTTTTTTGTTGTTGTTAGTTTGTATGTGACTTGTGGGACTAACCTGTGGCTAAGAAATTGTGATTCAGGGGCATCTAAGCCATCAAAATTACTCAGGGATCGCACCCAGCTTGAGCCACACCAATTGTTAAGAACCAAATATCAATTTAGCATAGAAAATCCTCAGAAAAGTACTCAACACCTTGAAAAGGAGATAATTTCAGATAATAAGCCTCTTTGAGGGCGCAACCTCCTTTTACCCCACTTAAATGTTCAAGTACAAGATGATTCAAAATGAAAATGTCTCCTTGGTATATATAGGAGAC
>JZKD02S0726514.1:351987-373704 GCA_000966675.3 Picea glauca | reverse complement strand
ACCATCTATCTTAGTATCCAACTTAGCTTCCATTGAATCCATCTTAGTATCCAACTTAGCTTCCATTGAATCCATCTTATTTTGTAGTTCATTTATGTCCCTACGCATTTTTTCATCTTCATCAAGAGTCCAAGTAGGATTTTCTAGAGGCTTATTTGGTGTAGAAGTTCTCTTTTTGGTTGGCATGTTGGCCAAGTATCACTTTTGAACCTTGATTTTGAGGTGGTTCTACTAGACAATATTTCTTCTGTTGTATCTCCCAAGTTTCGGCCCTTCTGGGTATGAAACTTTGTTTTATGTATTTCTCTGATATTTCTTCTCTGAAATTCCACAGGTCTGATCAAAATTGGATGTGCAAAGTGGAATTTATGGTAACTTCCCCACAACTTGTTGATTTTTGGCCTTTCCAGGAGATATCACTTTTATAGTGTGCCCCGCACAAAATAATTGATATAAAATTATGAAACTCACACCAGAAATACTACAGACTGTCCACGATCCAATGAAACTAGTCCCACACAATTTGGATACTCTAGGAAGAAGTTATGATTGTTTTACCTGGAACACCTTCTTGAGACTAGTCAGATACCCTATGTTACACAGGGTGTATCTACAAATTTATGATGACCCAGAAGATGAAATTTTTACCACAGATACCTTACTAATTTCTGTAAATAGCCTCTAGAGTTCATGGTCTGAAATGTTACAGAAAATTTTTATAGTGAAAATTTCGCAATGACTCAGTTCAGGATGATTCCAGAACCCTATCTTGTACAGCCTGTATCTCCAAAATTATAAGGCATCAAGAGTTGAATTTTTAACCCAACGTACCTTGATCCATCTACTAAATATCCTCCAAGTCGTTCCTTTTGAAACGTTGTAGAAAAAATGTTATAGAGAAAATACCAATGTGTCTCAGATGTAGCAGCAAAACCCCAAGACCTTGAGCTCTGATACCATATGTTAAGAACCAAATATCAATATAGCATATAAAATCCTCAAAAAAGTACTCAACACCTTGAAAAAGAGATAATTTCAGATAATAAGACTCTTCGAGGGGGCAGCCTCCTTTTACCCCACTTAAATGTTCAAGTACAAGATGATTCAAAATGAAAATGTCTCCTTGGTATATATAGGAGACTAGGAGGTATAATTACAACTAACGGCCTAAAACTAACATAAATAAAATAACATTGCTAATATAATATGCCCCAATTAAGGGGTAATGATCCAATATTAGGGCTTAACACCAACCCTTAACATGGCTAGATTTTTTGTCCCCACAGGTTTCGAACCGATGACTTTAACATCACGGAGTGCCTTAACAACACACTCCATCACCAACTATCCTACACCTCGGGGACTCAACAATAACGGTGCCAAAATGTTAACGCTGAGTAAATTGTTGGGATGAAAAAATAATCTACAAAGGTAACCTACAAACCAACTTTAAGACTAGAAACTAGCCTTTCCAATATAGAGAGGGCTCTCTCTGAGACTTGATATCTGATAGACAGGTTTTTTTCTTGATGGCTAGATTTTAAAATTCAAGGTAGATTTTTAACAGGTCTGCTAACAAAAGATAATGTTTCTAGGGATATGGAGTCAACCCCTAAAATCAAAGAAACAATGCTTGGCAGGTAGAATTCCTCAGAGGAATAAAGGCTAAACAAGGTGATGAACTTCAGTATTTAATTTTATTATGAAGGGAGAAAGAAGAAAATAAACACACAACAAAATCATAGGATGAATTCCGATCTTAGCTGAGAAGACAAACAAAATTTAAATCGGTTCAGTCTAGACCACCACTTAGATGAATTTTAGACTTAAAAAATTACCAATTTAAACAGAAGAGAAGTGCAAGTGAATATGAATACACAAAAAATACATACAAAGAGAGGTAAAAAATTCATAGCATCACCATTATAATCTTTTTCTTAAGGAATTCAGGACTTCTGCATTTGTATTTCTTCAGATTCAGGAAATTACACAGAGGATCAAAATATCTATACTTTTTCCCACGCACCCCTTTTACATCAAAATAGTCCCTATATAGAGAGAGCAAAGCTATACTAAGATGCTAGGAATCAAACTACTATCTCCTAAAGTTGTGGATCTGGTTGTTTTCAAAAAGAATAACAACCTTTACAAAAATTATTAAAAGTAGGAAAGTTGATCTGGAAATCACAAACTATCCGGGATGTTGTTTACAATCATAAAATATTTAGGCAAATCACAACAATACGGTTGTGATGGAATATTATGTGTTGTTGGACAACATTGTCACTGCTTCGCATTAAATTCTAGATATTTTTGCGCAACTGTTGGATATGAAAATTGCATGGTGATCTCACACCTACACACGACGGATCTTCATGTAGAGGTTGTGCATGCGAATCCAGTTGGTTGCACAGAGTTGGATCATCCAATTTATCCGTAGCTTCTTTGTTCAAAGTCACCTGCAGTTGTAAGGCCCTATTTGTCCTTCTCAATGACAAGATTTGTCTTTTCAAATTCTTCATCTATCTCAACAAAGCCCCATTTCTTTTCAATTTCAATTGAGTGACGAAGAGAGATACACATGAGTTATCAATAGTTGGTCTGCACTCTTTGAAATGCTCCATGATTCTTTCCTCTGGTATTCTCTTGTTTTTGGTGAGGTAAGGGATAACTGACTTGTTTGAATATGCAATGTTGGTGTTTCAATAATATTTTCTTCCAACTGCCTTCTCAATTCTCTGTTTTCCTGATAACATTGGGCTATGATGTGTTGAGCTTGCTTTAGTTGTTGTTTCATTTCCTAGGTATTTTCATTTTCGTCATCTAACTCCACATGTCTTTCATCAATTCCCTTTTTTGCACATTCAACAAGCTCTAGCTTAACTGTGTGTATGGGAAATATCTTGGCAGAGGACTTGGTGCACTGTTTACTGGGAACTTGGATCTCCTTAGTTTTATCAGTCAATCTTGACCTGCTTCTCTTCTGGGATGTTGGTTGCCTGAATGATGAGTCTTCTATTTCCTTCCCTTTTCTTCTTTCAGTAACATCTTCCTTTCTTCCCTCTAAACTATGAAGTGTTGATTCCTCCTTTAGGGTCTCTGGGAATGTTATCCGAAATCAGAAAAGAATCCCATTCCTTGTTCAAATGTCTCAATTCTTCAAGCACTAACATATTAATTAATGAAAAATGGAATAAGTTGTTCCCTGGCTAATCAACTTTGGCTTGGACATTGTTTCCCATCTTTCCCAAGCTTTGACACAAGAAGAAAGGAACATTTAAGGGATTTTTTCCTGTGAAATGCATTAGTAACCTAATGTGGTATGTATACACCTTGTTCAATCTTCCTTCATAAGTGAAGTATTTCCTTATTATCTTCAACAATTTCTCAAAATGTTCCACGAGATACTCGCTTGGAATGTCGGCTCCAATTTTTCGATTTTGATATTTAAGCTTGATGAAATCCATATAACATGAAATGTCTAAAGGCATACCTTTAAACCATTTCTCTCCATGTAGAGGGGTCTTCTTCATAGCTGACATAATTTCCTCTGTCACTTTGTAAGTGATTCCCGCAATTGTCGCACTGACACCAGTAAAATTGAGGGCGAACTGCTCAGCTAGTTGCACATTATATCCTTGAATCCTTTCACAAAAATGCATGCATCTGACTTGTTGAAATGACACCCTAATCATCGGGTCTGCATTTATTAATTTCAAATCCAGAGGTTCAAACCTCACGGCCCTGCCACTTCTTGCATTCTTTCTTTTTCTTTGGGAAGTTTCCATGGTGTTGGTATATGTTAATTTCAAGCGTGCAACAATAAATGGTAATACCCTCTCTGCACAAATAAGAATGATGAACTTTGTAGAAACTACAAGAAAAGGTAGTGCATGAATCTTTGCACAAAAAACAAATCAGTAACAGACAATTCGGTGCAATGAGAAATTCAGCGCGACAGTAAAGTGCGACGGAAAAATTCGGCGCAGTGTGAAAACTTGGCACGATAGGAAAGTGTGACGGAAATTTCAGCACAGTGGAAACTCGGTGCAACAACAAAGAGAAATGGGAGGCTTGGCACAGGGAAAATCTTAGTGCAGCAGTAGGTAATTCAAAAGGAAGAAGGCTGACTGTGAGAAGAAACAACTCGTTCCAAAAACCTAGCTTGTAGTGAACTCCAAAAAGACAATGGAGGAGACAAAATGGCTAAAAACAATGGAGGAGACACAACAAAATCAAAACAACAGACTTCAATATGACTGACAACAAAGAGCTTTTACGCAGCAAAGGGCTCCATAGCTTGCTGAAAAAACTATGGATGACGCACAAATTCTGAAATTGATGGAGAAGCATGAAGGGTGACCAATATTTATTCTTGAACGGATAAGGAATGAAATCATGGAAGAGGACGGTAAATCCACGGCGACAAGAATTTCAAAAGTAGGTTGAATATTTTTGCAGCAAACTCATTCAACAGGTACACTTTTGAAGTGTGCAAAGTAAAAATGATAGGAGTGTCATGATTGTTCGTATTTTTGACTTCATGATTAGGTAATGATGCTCATAACAATTTTTGACATGACCTTTATCCTAGCCACTTGATTCGACTTTGGTACCTAAATTCCCCTTTTTGACATGGCTCAATATTTCAAAAGATAAACCCTTACAATTCCCACATGACTAATTATTACACCCTTTTCCCGACTCTTATCCAAAGTCCTTACTTGATTTTTCAAACCATCCCATAGCTTTTCACTGACTTCATGAACTTTGACACACCAGCTGCAACTTATTTAGGAAAACTTTGTTTTTTTTTAAATAACTAAGACATGACTAACTATAAAAAACATTGTGCTAACACCACCCTAGGTTTTCCATTTGAAACTCTTGCATCATCATTAACTTCGAAACTAGGCTTAGCTTTTGAAGCCACAACATCTTCTTCTTTTGGATATTTTCCATATTATATTTCATTTGGATTTAGCAATGTGGGTTCTAGTGTCGCAACCACTACAACATCCTTATAGATTCCTTCATTGTTTGAAGGGTTTGGTTCATCTACCTCTTCTATAGGCATATTGTTTCCTTTGCTCGGTTCATCCAGTGTGGAAACACAGAGTACTATTATCGTTACTTTTGCTTCTACATGAATGACATATTTTGGGCAACCATCTTTGGCAGGGTTAAGTTTTGTTGGCATGCTTGGCACATTTCCTATATTTTCCTTATCTTATGCATCAATGGCATCAACATTTTCGCTGTTCTTATTTAGTACTTCATCTACTTCATTGGCAATATCTAGTACATCAAAAACTAGTACATGGGTTGTGTATTAATGATGAGACCAAGGATCTATTTCAATGGTTTTGCATGAGAAAGAGTTTGTATTTTGGAGGTTCATGGGATAATTGTTTGCAAATTTATTATATTTTGGAGGTTACTGGTAGTGTTTTTGCGATAACTCTTCAATGAAGCATCCAATGTTTGTCTTGTTTGAGGCATTGAGAAGAGCATTCCACTCTCTTTCCAATGGTTGGTTGCATGCCACATTTGATTTTTCTTTGAGATTGTTTTTTTTTCTTACAAGTTGAATAAGTTAAGAGAATTGATTTCTCACTTGTACATGGGTGCCTATCATGGACTTGTTTGTTGGGATCTATATCGAGCATTTTTGTCCATGTTGGCCATTATTTTTGGTACCTCTCTTTTTTCACCTTGAGTAGTAGATTTTAGGCCACTCGTGAAAATATTGTTAGTGTCACCAGTTATTTACTTCGGTGACTACCCTTGTTTTATGGGCCTTGGAGCTAGCCACATTGGAGTGTTTCTTCCATGGTTATTCAACATGGTTGTCACCTTCAACTAGCACCTCCATACTTTTTTCATCATTTGTGACATCCATTTCCATCAGCTATGTCCACCTAGTTCATTGTGGGGGATGGTGTGCAATGCTTCATTGATTGATTCTTTATGTTTCATTATTTTGTTTGACATCAACTATTTTTTTTAAGTGAACCTCTTATCAACCATTGATACCTATTTTGACTCAGCAGTTGCAACAACTAGTGACCCATGCACTCTGACAAGATAGATTGGCATCCATAAGGACACTCATTTTATGATGTTTTTTTTCAATTGTACATGAATACTCGATTACCATTTTTTAGTCTAGACTCATTTCAGAGGATTGATCTCTTTGCTTGAAAAGTTTGAATTTGTTGTTTGGATTTCTACATGGATCTTTGATGGCATTGACAGGTTGGGGTTACTTGGCCCTCTTTAGAGTTTTGGCCATGCTTCCTATTTGGACCTTTCAACATCTACAAGCCTCATTTCCTTTTTGATGGTTGATGGTGGTTTCTTCTATTCAAATTCTTTGTTTTGGTTTCTCACCAACACCTATTTTTCTGAATCATTTATGTGGTGGTTGTCGGTGTTTTCCATTCTCATGCCTCTGCAATCAAACCTCTTCTTCTTCAAAATTAAACCAAGTTCATTGAGGTTACTTGGCTCTCCTCTTAATACTTTTTGTTATACTTACTGATTAGAGATTTCATCCTTTGCAGGTCACTTTCTCTTAGAATTTAATGCATCATTGTGAGATCTTCACATCCTTATGTACCCAATTGTAACTTTCCAACGAACATGAAAGACACAATACATGTATTAGTGTTATTCATTTATTAGCATTATTGTTAGAAGAAAATAAAGATTTTTAAAAATCAAGTGATTCTTAATTCAAGGTATGTTTGCAATGGTCTAAATTTTATGTGAACTAACACAGAATGCATACAATCCCTAATTCTTTAATCTTATGCTTCGATAGAACTCGGGGACTTTTCCTTCCTGGCAAGGATAACCTAAATATTCTCTTTTGCAATATATTATACTTACTAAACATATAAATAAGCTCTTAAAGGAGTTATTCTTATTTTGTGTGCATAGGGGTACAACCACGAACATAAAATATGTGCATCAAGTCCCAAACTTGACCCAGTTTTAAAAACATATATAAAATTGCTTACTTTTGGACGACCAACACTGCATTATATGTCAATGGGGTGAGATACAATGAATAAAACATAAAGATATTCCCCATGTTATTAGTCCCTTCCATAGGCGTAGAGGGACTATAGTAATCAATAAATCATTGACTGCATATTACTTTGTCCTTTGACCCGAAATATTTGCACAATACCTATTGTTGGAGCTATGGAAATAAAAGCATATATTTTTATATAATAAAAAGTAACATATATGTACTAATCTGATTGGATAAGAGATTGGAGGTCTTATTGTCGGCTTCGCTATTCCCAATGTTATATATGTTGGCATATCCAAAGTATTTGATCGTATATGGTCTTTTTTTAATCATATATTTTGTTATGCATTCGTCGATGGTGGATTAATGCTAGCATTAATTCGAATGATTGGTTTAGCATTTTATGCTAGGTAAATTTATGGCAATGTTAGATATGGTGGTGTATCCAAAGTTTGGCTTTCCAAAACATTATGTGGTGTTCGAAATATTCTTACAAAAAATATAATTTTTCTTTTTGGGATACGTCAGAGTCCTGCCACATTGAATTTTTGTTCTTAAATGTTTACAATGCATTTCTGGCAGACTTAAATGTTTACCTAACAGGATTGGCAGTGTTGAATGGTTACTTAACAAGCTTGTTACAAGACATTTTCTTCTGTTTTTAAAATTTTTATGCTCCAGCAGCGTTGCTGGTTCGGTGGTCCATGTTTGCTTTTTGCATGCCACTGATTTCTTATTTGCATGTTGTCATTGTTCTTGCTTTCCTATTCGTTTTGTTGTAGTTTGGACGTTTGGGTTTCTGCAATCGCGATTGGAACAACATTGTTCCTGGTGGGGTGGTTGTTGCTTGCTTCTTTCTTGGCTGTAAGTTGTTTATTGTTGCTTGATTCGACTTTGCAGGGTACTGGTCCTACAGTTGCAGTTGGGCCTTTTGGTACTTCTTAGCTGGGTTCTTCTTTGGTGCTTGTTCTTGTTTGCCTAGGGTTTGCGAATGTTGGGATGCTGCATCTGTGGTTGGATCTTTCGTCGCATTTTGTTTTGCATGCAGTTTGCATAAAATACTATTAAGATAAAATGACAGACTAAATAATTACAAGTGGTGTAAATTGTATCTATTACGCATTGAAGCAAATTTTGTTGGCCTCAAAATATATTTCATGGTTGTCGATGCTTTTTACATGGATTCTATTTTGCTATGGTTTTATAGTTATGACAATGGATTTTTCTATGTGGGAGATATAGTTGTTCTCTCCCCTTTACCTTCATGTTGTAAACTACGTTTGACTTTAGTTTTTCGTGTTTATGTGGTCATTTCGAGTGACTGTTGTTCTGTTGCATACTTGGCCACTTTTATGGACGCGGCTTCACGAATAGGTTCTATCGGACTATGACAGGTCGTGTTCGATCTATACATTAGCTTTCCTGAATTAGCTTTCTTTAAAAGAATCCTGGGCAGAAGAGAATTAAATTCATGAAATTATAGGTTTCCTAGACCGCAGAGCCGTCATCCCATACTTAGCCAGTTTTTGCATCACGGGTTGATGGGGTAGGTGGATGAAAATTGACAATCAAAGAGTTCCACCATATAGAAATTGAGAATCGGTCAGGAGCGAGAGTTTCACGATCATTTCGACCGACCGCAATTGTGTTCCATACTTAGCCAATATTATGGATGCGCCTTCGCGGATAGGTTGTATCGAACCATGGTGTATACATTAGCATTTCCAAATTAGTTTTATTTAACAGTAGGGCTCCTAGACAGAAAACATTAAAATTTATCAAATTATAGGTTTCCTGGACAACATAGATTAAACATAGGAAACATGTAATTTTATAGAGTAGATATATACAACCTGCACGGAGCCATCATCCCATACTTAATCAGTTTTTGCATCGCATGTTGTTGGGGTAGGCAGTGAAAAATTGACAATGGGATACTTCAACGATATATAAATTGACAATCAGAATTGCGGACTACTTGAATTTGAAGGCCGTAATGTCCAAAAAAGTTAACATTGTCAAAATAGTTTACTTTACGTGTGTTTTACATACCCTGGTGGACAAAAAAGACCAAAACAAAATAGTGAGCATTTTTTGGATCGTGGGTTTTTGGGATGGTGGGCTCTAGGTTCGGTCCCTGTTGTTCTGTGTCCTACAAATAGCACATGCAGTTCTGCGATATACAAAATGAAAACTGGGCTTGCTTGTGAACTATTTGAATTTCAAGGGCTCTAGGTTCGGTCCCTATTGTTCCGTGTCCTACAAATAGCACAGACAGTTCCACGATATACAAAATGAAAATCGAGCTTGCGCACTATTTGAATTTCAAGGGCTCCTGCAAAACAACTGTCATTCTCGAATTACTTTTCTTTGCATATGTTTTACATATGCTCATGAACAAAAACAGAACAATAGTAGTAACATCTGTTACATAGGGCTCCATCCCCGCTACCTTCTGTACTTCCCAATACACATTAAATATGCTTTGAAAAGTTAGAACTGAGTAGACAGGTTCGAAAATATGGGCTTTAATAACTAGAAAGCTTGAGGACATCTCCAATTAAAATGAATAGTCAGTTTTAGTTTTGTTCAAAGCTTCAGCATAGTTCACGAACGTGTCGGTGACAGAGACCTCCATGTCATGTACCTCTTTAATATTGTGCATTTTGAAATGATGGGATTTAATAAGTGGAGGACATCTCCCATTAAAATGAATATACAGTCGAATATTATGGGATCTGGTAATTTCTTTTTGCCTGCATTTTGAATTTGTAAAATACTTTTTATTTTATTTTTTGCTTATGCAATTTTAGTTTTCTTAAAAGATTTGGCAAAGTTCATGAACGTGTCATTCACAGAGGCCTTGACGTCATGTCCCTCTTTAATATTGTGCATATCTTAATCTTAGATGTCAGATTTCATAATCTGCTCGGATATGGGAATTTTAATACGTGTTGGTGGTCACTATTGAGCATACATATTCAAAAAGATTGGAATTAATAAGTGAAAATATCGAGAACATATGTCATTAAAACGAATCAACACAAAATCTGTGGTAGACCATCCAGCCTTGTTTTTAAATACTTATTTCCATTGTTCTCTATGATCAAAGAGTTGCACTTTATGGTGCCTTCATTCTAATGTTCCTGGTCATGCGGATGTAAGAAAACTTAGAGATGCGATGGACGAGTAGATGAAAGAATAGATCTTGGTTTTATGTGACGTGAGCTTTGAGTAAAAAAAAAACTCTGTTATACAAAGAGAAACTCAGAGAGGACGAAAAAAACAGAACAAGTATGTTTTGGTTCATGTTCTCCCTGTGTTCGATGCTTTGGTTCATTGAAAATGTTGGCTGGAGATTTGTTGGTTGAACTTCTTTGTTTTATTGCTAGGAATTGTAATGGATTTTTAGGTTGGGTGAAAAATAGTTCTTCGTTTAAGTATATAGCTTCTTCCAACAACACAGGTTTGGCAAGTGTATCGAGTTGTATAGATTGCACAAGTATTTTTCTACCTCGGAGGTGGGTAGCAGAAACTATATGGGTGGATAAAATGACATGTTACCACTACAAAAGTTTCTATTTCATAGTATGGTGACCTGCATGTGGGTCTGGTAGCTGACTTGGCAGAAATCTATGTTCTTTGTGAAAGTTTGTTCGGTTTCCTTTGGATGTAGTTGCAGAATCTACATATTTGGCGTCACCTATGAACATTCCATACCTTTTGTGGGTTTCCATATCTCCATAGCTATGAATAAAGATATATTCTGATGCCATCTGCAACATTTGATGCACTTGCCACACCTATTTTGGTGCATTCTGCAGCATTTGATGCACTTGCCACACCTCTACTACCCGAAGAAGTTATGTACCTCAACAGAGTTTCTTTTTGCATCTAGGTTGGACGTTCCTTCCAATTTACTGTAATAAAGCAAAGAAGTTCCACATACAAATCCTCATGTAGGCTTCTCAACCAAACAAATGATCGAATATACGGAGAATACCAGTCACTACGTACTTGAATTATTTTCCACTGCTTTAGCTGTTGTGACATAGAATGACTCCTTCCACTTTGAAATTGGCCTGAATGGCATTTGTAAGTTGTCTCGGATGTCAAGGGTCAGGAACATTGCAAGAAAATCACCTTAAACCCCAACTTTTTGATAGCAGAGGGAAATTAATACTTGACAAAGAATGGAATGTTGAATAAATAGGCATTGCAAGCAGGTCATATCTGGAAGAGAGAAGATATTCAAAAAAGTGGGATAGATGTACTTGGCAGCACTGATTAAGTACAAAACTGTGAAGAAGCTTCATCAATGTACATATTTTAAATTGGTCAACAGTAGGCAAAATCGCAATCGTTGTCAAAAATAGCCTTGGCTGTATTTTGTAACCCACCTTATTTGAATATAGAATAATTTCGGTTTATTTTTTAACAGTATTTTCCAATTTATGGTATTTGTTTTAATTGTATTTTCTACCTTCTTCCCCTGTGTGGTTAAACATGAAACAGAAGTTTTTGTTTCTGCTGCCCAGTACTTCAATCTAAATAAAACCTGCCCTGTTATTTGTTTACATTTTACATGTAAGAATAATTTTTCATAGGCCATACTTATGTGGTGGCGGCCCTGTATTTAAAGAAAGAAATTGGAGGACCCGTGTTGCTCCCATTCTTTGAGTTCCATGGATAGAATTAATAATGAGTAACGACAAGGTGTCTGAACTGTTGACGCAATGTTCCTGTGAAGTTTGTTGGATATATTGCAGCTTCTTCTATTTTATAATATCTGTGCATATACACTAATATCAGTAGTATTGGAATAAATACAAAAAAACTTCCTCTTCGGCAAAGCTTAGGCAATTATGTTTGGGTTTGTGGTATTCAACAACTATGTCCATTGTTCGGTCATATACATCTTCCAGCCTAAGAACTTCTGTAATCTGCAATTTATGCTTTAATTACTTAAAAGTCACACCAAATTTTGATTGCATTTAATTTAATTTAGATATTGATGTTTATGGAGAGCCAATGTTTGTTGATCTCATTGCAACAAATACAAGATGAATAGATGATAAGGAGTTTATGTCATTGAGACCACAATGCAAATTCATGTTTCTTGTTGTGCTATGTACATGTTGCAGTCAAAATTTTTGAGGTTCCAGCAAAATTTGCAAGCTGAGAAGGATCTTGCAGATTGGGAGATCACTTGCATTTGAAACAACCAATCCATTAATATACATTGCTATGAATACTATTCAGATAAATATGAAAACTTTGTTCATTGATAGATGCAAGTATGAAAAATATTGAAATAGATATCATAACTTTGTCTTGGCCAATACTTGCCCAATTGTCTGGGCACCAGGCCCCGAGTTTGCAGTACCCAACACCTATGTCCCCTGTTTCATCATATACATGTTGCAACGAAACAACGTCAATGATTTGTTCCTTTCCATACTTGGCCAATTTTATGCCCGTCTCTGCGGGGCCAAAGCTTGCGAACCCAACTGCCTATCATTCCACAATATACATCTTACACTGAAAATATCTGTGATCTACAATTTCACCATGGATTCCTCATACACATTGACTTCGTTCAAAGTATTTGTTGTTTCTTTCGATCCCTAGCAACTTCGCATCCTTCCTGATATACATCAACAATGCTCTTACTAGTGACAAGTGGAGAAAGTGGTACAAAAGATACCTCCGTCATCTGCAATTCATGCTTTAACATATTCATCTATATCCTCGCACGACAGATCTGATCGAGTGTTGTTCCTTTCCATACTTATCCAATTTTATGCATGTCGCTGCAGGGCTGGTGCTTTTGAACCCTGATGTTCTTCTGCGAGATACTTAGCACTGCAGGGCCGACACTTGCGAACCCAGTTGCTTATCGTTCCGCAATATACATCTTGCATTGAAAAGATCCGTGATCTACAATTTCACCGTGGGTTCCTCGTACACATTGACTTCGTTCAAAGTATCTATTGTTGCTTTCCATCCCTAGAAACTTCGCATCCTTCCTGATATACATCAACAATGCTCTTACTAGTGACAAGTGGACAAAGTGGTACTAAAGATACCTCTGTCATCTGCAATTCATGCTTTAACATCTTCATCTATATCCTTGCATGATGGATCTGACCGACTGATATTCCTTTTCATACTTAGCCAATTTTATGCCCGCCGCTGCGGGGCCGGTGCTTGCGAACCCTAATGTTCTTCTACGAGATACTTAGTTCTTTTTCCCTTCTCTTGTTCCCGTATATTATCTACAATTCCACTTCCATCACCTCTATCCTTTTTCCCTTATTTTCGTCCCATGTATTATGGGACTATAAAATATGGACATGATATTCTATAAAGCACGCACAAATTCTGCATTCCATACCTTGCGACATTTTCGATCGCAGGTTCTCGGGTGCATAGGCGAGCTCAAAAATGGGGTTCCATTGTTCTGTAGCCTAAAAATAACACCCATAATTCCATGATATACAAATTGAAAAGAGAATTTGTAGACTGGCTAAATCCACATTGCACTTCTATTGTTTTGTGTCCTCCAAACAACACTCCCAGTTCCGCGATATAGAAATTGACACACAGAATGCAGAAATGTTGGAGTGCAGATTGCCATTGTTTATGGATGCCAATCCCTGTGAAGCATCTAACAGTATCTAAAAATTTATTTAGAATACTAAATTAGCACTTATTAGTGACAAATGGACACATAGGTACAAAACAGTTGGAATTGCAATCTCCAGAATATACAAATTGACTATCGGACATCGTCTGCTCTTTCGTCTTATAGATTATGCATTCAAATGTTCGGAGCAATACAATTAGAAGGTCTAGGCTTCGCCTCCTCTGTGGATACCTTCTCAACCTATTTTGGATCCTCCTTTTGGTGGGTTCACAAAATATCCAGCTCTAGCATTGGCGGGTTGGCATATCTTTATTTCCATCTATACAATCAGATGACAAATCTGACTGACCGTTGTTGCTTTCGATACTTGGCCAATTTTATGTCGAAGGTTTCTGAGTTGGGACCAATTTCAATTCCATCTATATCCTCTCATGGAGAATTGAACTAACAACTGTTCCTTTTCATACCTACCGACATTTCTAATCATGGGTTCTCGGGTAGGCGGGCTCAAAATTGGTCCTCCATTGTTGCGTGTGTTACAAATAGCACCCAAAATTTCATGATATACAAATTGAGAAGCGGAGCTACAGACTGGTTGACTCGAAATTGCACTTCTATTGTTCTGTGTCCTTCAAATAGTCCTTCAAATTTCGCGATATACAAATTCACACACGGAATGCAAGGCTAGCAGCGTGGAGATTGCCATTGTTTACGGAACTAAGCCCTATGAAGTATTTAACAGAATCTAAAATATTATTTTCAATACTAAATTACCTCTTAGTACTGACAACTGGACACAGGTGTGGGTCCGATATCATCCACTCTTTCGTGTTACAAATTATGCATTCAAATTATTTACTCCAGTCCTCCACAATATACAAATTGACTACCAGGTTCACATCTTGTATTGAAAATTTCCCTGATCTACAATTCCACCGCCGACTCCTTTCTCCTTTTTCCCTTTTCTTCTTCCCCTATATTATGGCTCTCATTATATCCATGTATATAATCACACCTTAGGCAATTTTATGTTCACGGTTGTTGGGTTGGCAATCTACAATTCTATCGTGTGCTTCTTGAACTCGCAAGATTCACTGTACCATAGTTGACAAATGTGCTTCCTAATATACATTTGCTATGCTATTACTAATGAATCTTACAAGTGACAAATACACATAGCAATACGAAATAGTTCGCATCCATCCATTCGCAACATAGAAATTAACTACCGGGTTTCGACATCGTCCCCTCTTCCGTGTTACAGATTGTGCATTCAAATGTTCCGAATAATACAATTTGACCATCCAGACCTCTGACCCTATTTTGGATCCACCTGTTCATGGATTCATGAAATCTCAAATTCTTAGTCAATGTTTTAGGTTAGCGCATTTGAAGTCTACTACTTCTTCTTCCTTGATATGCATATTGCACTCAAAATTTTCGTGATTTACATTTCCACCACGGACTCGTTGGTCCTTTTTCCCTTTTCTTCTTCCCTTGTATTATCGCTTTATGGTTATATACATAGTCTCCTTTCTATAAACATGAGTTCCAGCATTGGCAAGTTGAGATATCTTTATCTCCATCTATATAATCACACGACTCCTCCAACCGACTGCTATTGCTCTCCATACTTAGCCAATTTTGTTGCCACGATTGGCGGGTTACGCATATTGCAATCAAAAATTTCTGAGACATACAATTTGACCCTGGCGCCATCACCTTCAACAGTTGTACCTTGCAACCCTATTTTGTAGTCGTTTTTTTCCCCTGCCTGTGACCTCTGTACTTTCTTGCTATGCAATTAGAAACCTTTGATGCTAACAGGTCACCATGCAGGAACCGTCAACATTGTCATTAATGGGCGAAAAACTCAAGGAGATATCCCATTATTACGCATTAAACCAAGATGTGCGGAAACTTATTTTTTCCCTTCTGATTGTTCATGTCCAACACGCGTCGTCGTGTTGGGCCGCTCAAGAAATATGCAATTCTTAATCACGCATTGCAATATCCACCATGTTCACATTTCTATATATGCAATTAGTAGTGTTTAATGTTAACAACACATCATGCAACAACCGTCCAGATTGTCATTAATCAACGAAAGTCTCAAGGACATCTCCCATTCACATGCTTTTGAACAAAATTTGTGCAGGGTTATATTAGCCCTTCCAACCTTTCATTTCATTCATCGTCTGGAACAAATAAATGTCTTTGTAGACCTATGGAAGCGGGTCAACAACATTTTTGTGGAGATACAGTAAATATGTTTGCAGAAGAGGACCAAAAGTTCCAGTGGTCCAGGGCATACTTTTACTATTCATCTCGTCCCTCCCAAAACAAAGTGATTTGGACCTCCGAAATTGCTCGTGCAGGCTCTGTCCTTGAGGTTTTTGACTGTAAGGAGGTGGTCTCTTCGTGCGTCGAAAAATATATTCCAGGACAAACAATTATTCCACTACGCGACCATTCTCTTGTTTCTTTGTCACCTCATCTTTTCCATGAGATGTTGAAATTGTTGAAACCAACATTAACGTTTAGAGGACAAAACTACAAGCAGTTTCTAGAAAAACATCATAATGGGTTGGACATCTTAGTCGACTTCCTCGAATACCTGACAACATTTCCTGAAGATATCACAAGGCTGCAAGTAAGTTCTTTTAGAAATCCATTCAGGAAAATTGCTTGGTTGTTTACAAGAATAATGAGACAAGCATCCACAACAAGCATTTCCCATATAATTATTTATATTTTGTATTTCACAGTCAAGAAACAATACATTTTCGATTGGGGAAAGCTAATATCCATTGAAATCTATTCCCAGTTGTCACGATTCAAAGAATCAAATAAATTTTATATGTCATCCTACTTGATTTTCACAATTGTGTATTACTGCCCGATTCCAAAACTTTCTCTTTCCAATAAAATAAATCGTGGATTCGACCCAGTAACATTCTAGCACGATGCCCTGTGGAGACGCAAGGCCTCCCATTGCTTTTATGAAGTTTGTAATGGCTTTGTCTCATTTTTCAAATATTTACTGTTAGGCAAGGATGCTCTGCGGATGTCTGGCCACGCAAGAAAGTTTTTGAACAAGAAGGGCACACTTGAGCAAAAGGAAAATCACAGTCTCCTCATGGTCTTTGGCTCTAAGGAAAATCCTACCTTCCTTCCATGCCACATAATGGACAAGATATTTGTTATAGAAATAGCAAGGCAATACAACAACTGGTTGCATTTTTTCCATGACAAGAAAAAAAAACAGTTCATTCCTCTGCTCTGGAAAGTCGGAGACTTCATGTGCAGAAACATCAACAACACTGACAAGTTTGCTACCCATTTCAAGAAATTGAACCTAACGTACACTGAAAGGCTAAAAGGATTCGATCCCAATGGCATTTTTGGAGAACATTTACTGGGTGTTGGGTTTAACACCTATTTTATCCATAGACACCTAACCCAAGACAGGGAGAGTGTCGAAAACAATCCTTCTTCTGCCCATTGTGACGCAAAGACATTGCAAAGCGCAACTGAATTGTATAGACAACATGGTAAAGTATCTGGTGAGAAGAGTACCCAGCCCCCTGCCAGCACTCCCAAGAGAATGACACCACGAAGCGTCGCTTCGATGGTCCATCCCAGTAAGAAAGCAACCCAAAAATCTTCAAACGGAGGAGGAGATAAGAACCCTCCTCACATAAATATTGATATTTCTCACAAAGTTCCACTAGTGAAGAAGAGAAAAAATAATGCAGGGCACACGGAGGAACCCGAAATTGACAGTAGAAAACTGCAAATTGAAATTGAAGCTGAGTAGATGCAAAAAATTGGGTCCTCTGCGGTGGACATATATGACACCAAATTTTTTGACATAGATGAATCCTTCGTAATCCAGAGCGTTGTTTTTGACAGCCAATATAAAAGTATGGTCATTAAAAAGAGAGATGTAACAAATAGGAAAGTAAAATCTCGAACAAAGATTGACTTTAGCCAAATGAACCCATCCAAAATGTGCTCATTTCACCAGGTAACCAGTGACGTTCTTCGCGATTCCATTGGAGGAATGGAGACGGATTATGCCAATCTAAAACACCGCCTCAACGAATTTGAACATGCTTTCATTGCAACACTAGAATTTGCCAGTCCTTTGGAAAAAATCGTGCCTTCAACCACTGCAGCGAAGATGAAAGTATCCTTTACCCTCCTTGCATGCTCCAGAGCCCTTGTAGAGAACAACATCAACAAAAGAATGCAGCTAGTTACTGAAGCCCGGGAAACATCGCAAAATTTAGTTTTCTTCGAAAATAAGGCTAATGATTTGCTTGAACATTTGGAGGTGAATTTAAAAAATGAACATCTTTTTTGTAATCAGGTGCTGGACCCTTTTTCCAACTATGCCCTGAACACATCAGAACTAAAAAGAAGACAGGAGAAACTCCCCTCCCCAAAGCACACCAAAACATTAAAAGCATGCTGGCAAAAAAAAATTGAGAACTTGCACGTCAATGTCAAATCATGTAAACAAGTCATATCAGAAAACGAAAATGTATTCACAAGCCTGCTCCAGATGGACTTAGCCGGAACTACTAACGAGGTTGAAGATCCAACCTTAATTCTCAAATCCTTGTCAGTCACCAAAAAAGAATTCCAGGAACAAGTTGATATTTTAAAGGGGTTGTCTTTCAAAAAGTTTTACGACATAGTTGAACATCATCTAGATGAGCACGAGCGTTGGGTATTGGACTATGCTTCACACAATGAAGAAATTGAGCAGAGTCTGCATAGTATTTCAATGGATCTAAGGAAATTAGAAAATGACCTTTACGACATAGATATCTGGGATGAAATCAACATAGCCCCCATGAAAAGCTACATCGAAGAATGGTTCCAATTCAGAATGGAAAGCCTCATCCAGGAAGGGCAACAACCAATCAACAGGAGTCCATTGCCTAATGACGATAGCAACAAAAATGCAGCGGCTTCATAGTAAGTCTATACTGCTATCTTGTTTTGTTTATCATTCCAGTTTATGTCTATGTCATCATCTTTTTTTCTTTATCAATCCACTTATATCCTATTTAAATAGAAAACTGTAACAAAAGACTCATAATTTCCAATTTCTTCTTTTCAGGTCTTCCTGTCTACCATTGAACACTTCTTTCAACGTTCCTAATTCTTGTACTTATTTCCTTTTATGGTCCACGGGAGCCCCAATCCCCATCTATATGACAAACGTATTTAAATTTCCACAAACATGTAACAGACATCATTAATTTTTGTTAAATTTCAAAGAAAACTGATTCAAAATTGTCCTTATTCTATACTAAACTTTGGGTTTCCAGGAACCTTCTTGTTTGTTCCAAAGAAAATTAATTCAGATATGCTACATTTCTTCTCTCCTATTGTATGCTAATTTTTGGGTCTTCAACGACGTTGATGGTTTAAATGTTGATGTAATTTCTTGATATATGTAACAACCATTATTTATTTTATAATAATTTTCTATAGTTCGCAAGCTCGCTTCTCAATTTGTATCTCGCAAAACTATCGATGGATTTTGTAGGACACGGAACGACAGAGGCCCATTTTTGAAACCACTAGCCCAACAACCCACGATCCAAAAACTTGCTAATTATGGAATGAACAGTCTATCCATGCTCTATAAAACATGTGCAAAGAAAACTAATTCAGCAATGCTATATCTTTTTTTTCCAAAAAAAATCCTTAGTTTTAAAGCAAAGTAATTCGGTTCAACAGATGTTATTACTATTCTATTATATAACAGACATTATTAATTTCTAGTAAATTTCTATAGTCTGCAACTACACCTCTGATTTTCTATATTGTGGAACTGTCGGTGCTATTTGTAGACCACGGAACATCAGACACCCAATTTTTAGTGCACTAGCCCGAGAACCCGCCATACAAAAACTGCCTACGTATGCAATGAGGACTACAAATTTTGTATCTATAAAACTAAAAATCTACTTTATACAAATGCATATTTCATATGTATAATTTATTTACTAAATATCTACTTTATACAAATACATTGTCCATATGTATAATTTATTTACTAAATATCTACTTTATACAAATACATATTTCGTATGTATAATTTATTTGTTTCTGATGACTTTCTATGTCCTAGTTTTAAAAATAACCAATTCAGTAATGCTAAATTTTTTGTGTCCAACAACCATTCAAACATGGATAATTGTTTATATTTTTTCAAGAAGAACTAATTCAAGAATACTAAGTTTTGCATGCAAACCACATGTATTTCAACTTTCTAGCCACCTACATGTACTAGGTCACATTTACTCCCATATCAACCGGGTAGGGACTATGCTTCCATGCAACACTTGTTATAATGGCTACATGTCACTGCTCCTTAGAATAAGTGTGAGAGGAGTTTTAGAGACACTCGCAAATGTCATCCAATGGCATTAGAAGTAGTAACAAGCTCACACCTCGAGTTACCTTGGATCACGACCACATTCTTCATATAAATCCAAGGATTTTGTTTTTGACGTGTTACAAATCCATTATTTATTCAAGGTAATGTTATTTTTTTGTTTTCAAAAGAAGTTCATAAATAAAAAAAATAAAAATAAAAAATTTAAAAGGTTTGGAGGGTTAGTTGAAGTGGATACCACTTAGATGTGAGATGTCTTATTTTTCTTCAAAGTTGGAGAGGTCAAGAGTTAAATTATCTGGATACTCACTAGATTAGATTCCATAATCAAGACCTACGGTTTATCATGTTTATCATTCATACATTATAAAAATGTACTTGAAATTTGTTTTTGGTATATATATATATATATATATATATATATATATATATATATATATATATATATATATATATATATATATATTTCACATTAAAATAAAGATTGTAACAATACATTAATATTAAATAATTTAAAAAGGTTTTGAGCAGTGTGTGCGTGTAACCCTAAGCTGAGTTCAATCTGGTCTTGGTCGCCATGGATGGTTTCATTGAGGGGCTCTTCTCCCCATCCTGATGTTGATGCGAGGGATTTCCACACCATGGTAGCGGTGTTTATCAAACATTTGAAGGGTCAATCGTATTAGTTCGTTAAGAAGCTAGATGAGATGCCAAATATTAATCTCCCACATTCAACTACTAGGAAGAAGGCTTTGGCCTTAGTTGATCGAGGGCTCATTGGCCAGTTCATTGAATCTGGCCCTCCCCAAAATTTGTTCAATTTGGTTTAAAAAAAAATTGGTTCCCCTCATTAAGGGTTCCTTAAATCATTTTTTCTACCGTCGAGGGTACTACTCCTTTCTCTTTGAGAAAAAATAATACATAGATTTGATCTTCTGCACTAGGCCTTACTTTATGGGCACAAGAGGGATGTATTTGAACAAATGGACCCTTGATTTTAATCCAGAAAATGATGTCCTTTCTTTTGTTCTTGTTTGGGTGTGCCTTCCCCATCTCCCTCTTCATTGATGGAGTGATGACGCCATGAGCTACATAGGTAACTCTCTGAGTTGCTATATTGATATGACAAAGCTGAAAGAAAAGATGTTTTCTTGTGCACAAATTTTCGTCGAAGTGAGGTTTTCATGGTCTCCTCCCTTCAATCTTTCCATTGGATATTTACTAAACTTCAATCAGTTTTGGATGGAAAATATTTTGTAGTTGTATATATTTACATGATGGCTAACCCTTTGGAAAAGTAGGACTATTGGAATTCTATTCAAAATCTATAGGATTATGGAGCCCCTTTGGATTTCATTCTCTCCAGCGACTTCAACACTATAACGAGTATTGTAAACAAAAAGGGGGTTCTTTTGGTAGAGATCATTCCTGGGATAGAATGGAATATCTCATAAACGACTAGGACATATTGGATATTGTTCCTCTCAATGTGTTAAGAACCAAACATCAATATAGCATAGAAAAACCTCAGGAAAAGTACTCAACGCTTGGAAAAAGAGATAATTTCAGATAATAAGCCTCTTCGAGGGGGCAACCTCCTTTTAC
>JZKD02S0726514.1:334924-347085 GCA_000966675.3 Picea glauca | reverse complement strand
CATTACTAATCTAAATTACAACTAATGGCCTAAAGCCGACATAAATAAAATAACATTACTAATCTAATATGCCCCAATTAAGTGGTAATGAGCCAATATTAGGGCTTAACACAATGGTAAATTTAATTGGACTAATAAGTGCCTTGGACCTAGCCATATTGCTACCTGATTGGATTGGTTTTTTTTTTAAAATAGATTTCACTATCCTTAATCTTCCCTTAAATCCTTCATTTTTCCCTCAGACTTAACCTCTTATGATAAACCCATTTCTCTTCATTTTCTCCATCTCCCAAATTACGGGCTCCTTCCCTTTCGCTCGGTTCTTTTGAAGTCGATAAACAGGTTACTAGTGCATGGAACACTTTGATTCTTGGTACCCTTGTATACATTTTGATCCAGGTGGATATTGGTGGCCACCCACCTATTCCAACTGGCTCATCTTGGCAGTTTTTCAGTTTGGCATTTTTTCCTAGTTTTCGGGTCCTGAACTTCCAAGGTCGTTTTGAGGCCCTAAACAATGTTTTTAGGGATCACCATAGTCAAAGCATAGAAAAATTCAAAGTTTGAAGGCATAATGTGTATTCCTTAGATAGACCTTTCCAACGGAATATCGTGCACCTAAAATGGATATTGTATGCAAAAGTTACAACCCTGGGAAGCTGATGTACTAACTTACCCCAACGGGGCCCACGTGAATTTTGGTCTTCATCTCCTAGGGTTAGGTTTTTGGATGTATATGGTTTTGGCATTCATGTTTATTGTAAAAAGGATTCTAAAGCCTCATTTTATTCATCTTTTTTTGAATGAGCACAACCGTCACATCTCTTCTTAGAGATAAGTTGCCACCATTCTAGCAAGCTTGTTTTCAATCTGCATTGAATAGTTTCAGCATATTTCTTTATTGAATAGAAGCCATTTTTATTGTATCTCTATTATTTTTCCTTTTGTCTTAATTATAATAATAATATGTGTTCATTTCATTCTACACATAAAATCTGGATCAATGGTATCAGAGCGGTCTTCTCCTTGTTGTTCTTAGTGCATGTCCCCGACGAGGCCAGGGTACAAAGAGTTGGGTCTCGAGCTTGTTTCTCTTAAGGACAAAATATCTCACTGATCTGGATTTTATGAGAAGAACGAAATGAATACAGATTATTAACAGATGATTAGCACAAAATAATAGAGATACAATAAAATTGGTTTTCTATTCAATAATGAAATAAGCTGAAACTGTAAAATGCAACAGAAACAAGCTTGTTGGAATGGTGGTGGCTTATCTCTGAGAAGAGATGTGACAGATGCACTCATTCACAAGAAGAACATTACAATGAGGCTCTAAAGGAATTTTTACAATAAACAAGAATGCCAAAATATCTAGACATCCAAAAACCTAACCCTAGGAGATGAAGCGCCAAAAGTCATGTGGGCCCCGTTTGGGTAAGTTAGTACATCAACTTCTTGGGGTCGTAACTTTTGCATATGATCTCTGTTTTAGGCATGTGATAGCTCATTGGAAAGGTATCATCGAGGAGATTCATTTTGGGGGATCAATAATGCCTTCTAATATCATTTAGGATCTCTATACCAAAAAACCTTCATTTAGGCCCTCAAAATGACCTCGAAAGTTAAAACTGCTAAAAATAGTAAATTGCCAAAATTGTCAAAAAATTGTTTTGAGCCAGTTGGAAAAGGTGGGTGGCCACCGATATCCATCTGGATCAATCCTCCCTCCTTAGTAAGAAATTGTCTCCATTGTGTTGAGGTCCCCCATTAGATGAGGAAATTTCTGTTGAATTTGGCCCCGGGTGAACCACTTGCCTTGGTGCAGGAGCTGCCCTGCTTTGACGACTCGATAAAGTTGGATCCTTTGTTGTCGAGTGACCTTGATCTATGTGTCCACAATCTGATCATTGGATGCTTGTTGTATGAAATTTGGGTTGATCTCTGTTGGTGTCAATTGTTTTGCTACTTCTGAGGTGTCCAAAAATGGTGGGAAATAAGGACGAAGAAGATCCATGTTGAACACTAGGTGCAAGACAAGGAAAGGAGGAATGTTGATCTCAAAAGAATTATCCCCCATGGCCTTGATGATAGTGTATGGCCCATAATGAAGTGAGTGAATCTTCCGATGGGGTCCTGTAAGGCGTTCTTTCTACAAGTGAAACCAAACTTTGTTACCCACTTGGAACTTATGTGGCACCCGATGTTGATCATGGCGTTGTTTGTACTTGTCATTAGACTTCTGTAGGATATCCTGAACCTGTTGGTAGATGTGTTGGATCCACTCAATGAACTGGGTAGCTTTGTCAACTTCATTTGGAGTAGGATATGATTCGGTCGAGGTGACTGCAAGGGGAAGTGAAACATCTATGGGACCCAATGGTTGGAATCCCAACCCCACCTGAAAGGGGTTGTGGTTGGTTGAGCTATGCAGGGCTCGATTGTAGCTATTCCAGGCATAGGGAAGGCTCTCATCCCATGTGCGAGGGTACTTTGAATTATACAAGTGAAGGATATGCACAATCATTTGATTTGCAACCTCGGTTTGGTCATCTGTCTGGGGGTGGAAGGCTGTGGATTTGGTGAGATTGGTGTCCAGCAGTGACCAGAGGTTCAACCAGAATGTGCTGAGAAATATACTATCCCAATTTGAGACAATGGTTTGTGGGATTCCAAAATTTACCCAGACTCGTTCAAAGAAGATCTTGGCAGTGGCCTCTGTTGTGATGCTCTTCTTGCAGGCAAACAAAATTGCCATCTTAGAAAAGCGATCAACAACCACAAAAACACAGTCATTTGTCCTCTTGGTGGATGGGAGGCCCAACATGTAATCCATTGAGATGGATTCCCATGGCTTGTTAGGAGTAGGAAGAGGGGTGTACAGGCCCTGTTTCTTAGTGGTTGGTTTGGCAATAGCGCAGGCAATGTAGGACCTGATATACTTGCTAACCTCCTGTCGAAGTTTCGGCCAGTAGAAATTTTTCTGTAGCATTGCCAGTGTCTTTTCAACATCGAAGTGTCCTGCCACCCGACTATAGTGGCCTTCCCATATTATCTTCACTCTCTCACTCGATGGAACACAGATATGGTCCAGACGACACAACAACCCATCCTAAAGATGGAAATTATCGACAATTGCATTCGCACCCAACATTTGGTAGGTGGTGGCGAAGACAGGGTATGTCTCATGGAGTTGGGGCCATCTAGATGTCTCATGGCCACAAGAGTCTAGCACCATGGTGAGTGTCACGACTGGTAGCCTGATGAGGCAATCAACGACGCGATTGGTGCTTCCTGTTTTATACTTGATGTTGAGGTGGAATTGATGAAAGTGTGTGGACCACTTTTGATGGTGGTCATTCTATAATTTTCCTTGTGTCTTCATGAACCGCAGTGGCTTATGATCAGTGTGAATGATTGTCTCCTTCCCAAGAATGCAATGTCTCCACTGGCGGTAGGCTTTCACATTGGAGTACATTTCTTTTTCATAAGTAGGGTACTAACATACAATATCTGACAGTGTCTCACTATGATAGGCCACAGGGTGGTCATGCTGAGTGAGAATGACACCCACAACATGGATTGAAGCATCTGTCTCGATCTCAAAGGGATGTTGCAGGTCTGGTAGTGAAAGTACTGGGGCTGAGCACAAGTGTTGCTTCAAATCATCGAACGCTAGTTGTTGGGACCGGCCCCACATGAATTTTGTCTTACCACCACCCCTGTTTATTTCGTTGAGGGCCCATGAAATATGGGAGAATCCCAACATGAACCTATGATAGAAATTGGCAAGGCCCAAGAATCTCCGGAGCTTAGTGAGTGTTGTTGGGGCTGGCCAATCACGGATGACTTGGATCTTGGTTGGATCCACATGTACACCATGTTGATCAATGATGTAGCCCAGATAATGGACCCTATTCCAATTTGGCGTATAGCTTGTGTTGTCGCAGGGTGTGCAGAACCTGCTTAATATGCTGCAAGTGTTTGGCCCAAGTCTTGCTATAAATTAGAATGTCATCCATATACACCACTACAAAAGTATTGGAGAATGGTCACAGGATATCATCCATCATCCTCATGAAAGTGGTTGGAGCATTTGTCAAACCAAAGGGCATGACCAACCATTCAAAAAGGCCTTCCTTTGACTTGAAGGCGATCTTCCATACATCTATTTGTTCTATTGGGACCTGGTGGTAGCCAGAGTTCAGATCAATCTTAGTAAAGTATTTGGCCCCCATGAGTTGATCAAGGAGGTCGTCGATTCGGGGAATCGGGTACCAGTTTCTGAATGTGATTTTATTTAGAGCCCAGTAATCAATACAAAGTCACCATGTTCCATCTTTCTTCTGTACCAACACGATTGGGCTCCCGTAAGGTGATGAGCTGCGGCGAATGTGCCCCTTGTGGAGTAGTTCTTGGATCTGTTGCTTGATCTCCTCATTCTCTAACAAAGAGTGACGATAGATTGGCCCATTGGGAAGCGGTGCGTCATGGGTTAGATCAATGGGGTGCTTGACCTGGCAGTGAAGAGGTACCCCTGTAGGTGAGGAGAAGATATCCAAGTATTCTTCCATGAACTTATCTACTTTCTTCTGCTATGTGTAGAGGTTGGCCGGAGAGACCCTGGATGTGGCTGTGATCTTTCACTTAGTCTGAGCGTGAATCATGAAGAAGAAAAACTTCCCCATCTAAGAGATGACCTTCCTACATTGCTTAGCAGAGATCAAGGAAATAACACTAGGTGGGACTACCTTGGGTATCTTGTCCAATTTCCTGTTCAAAGTAATAATAACACTACAACGCCTAGACTCATATACAACATGACATTTCCATAAATAAGGTTGGTCCAAAACAACATCACAAACTTCGAGAGGAGCAACATCACACAATACCTTGTCTTTGAAGGGTTTGATGTCGTACAACAGTTGACACTGTTGGCTGATGCGAAGATCACTTCCTTGGCGAATCCATCCAATGGTGTAGGGTTATGGGTGCGGCGTTGTTGGCAGGGCCAGCTGCTTGATGACCTCTGCTGAGATGAGGTTCTTCTGGCTACCACTATCAATAATGAAGTGTAGTGGGGTGCCTTTTACCCACATCTGTGAATGGAAGAGGCACTCTCCTTCTTCTGGCTCATCTGGTTCACCAGGCTAGAGCTTGGTGGTAGAAATGGTGGCACTGGGTTCCGTGTCAATGATCCATCTTCCCCTTTCTAGTTCTATCTCAGAGTCAGAATCTGCATCTGATTCAGAGGCTTTCACTTCGACCGCCAACGACTGTTTCGAGCGACAGTCAGCAGTGTTATGCCAAGGGCTCTTATGGAAGTTACACCACTTCCCGGTATCTTTATTTGTCTTTCCGGTGTCCTTCTTTGCTTGCAGATTGGACTGGTAGTCCTGATACTTTCCATCTTTGCTCTGTCCTTTGTTCTGTGGGTTGGGACCGCCCTTTCCTGGATTTTTTTGTGAGGGTTTCCCAGGCCCAAATTGTCGTGTCTTTTGTTTGAGCTTCTGCTCGATTTTGACGGCATAACGGTAGGCCGCACCTAAGGATGAGATGTCCAGAAATTCTATTTTGGTATGGATGTATCTATGCAGAGCACCATGATAATTGAGCACCATATGTCACTCTAAATATTTGATACCTAGCTTGGTGTGCAAGGTATGGAAGATATTTGTGAAATCTAGCACTGCTTGGTCTCTTTCTTGCCGCAGTGTGGTCCATTTGGTATACAGGTCATCGTAACTTCCAACACGGTAGTATTGTTCCAAGTGGCCAGGACTGAAAATAATGAGGTTTCCTCTATTTCCTTTTACTCACAGAAGGTTTCCCACCAATCTTTGACATGGGGAATGGCTTTGAGGAGCGAAAAAGTAATCTTTTCTCTATTCAAGAAGTTATGGACAGAAAAATACCCTTCTAGCATATTCAACCACTTGTCTATAGCATCTGTGTCTATCTGACCTTTAAATATAGGAATATTGAATTTTATTTGTACCTTGAAGGGGGTGGCGCCTCTGTTCAAAGTAGATTTGTCGCTTATTGGTAGCTGCCGAAGGATTTGCGCGAAACTATCCATCATCTCGTTCCTCTGTTGCATGAGGGCTTCCTCAATCAACAGTTTGAAAGGATCTCCTGTCCTGTCATCTTTGTTTTCTCCTACCATGAGAGGTCGCTTGGGTGTGTGAGAGATTTTTTCCTCAAGAGAAACAAGCTCAAGACCCAACTCTTTGTACTATGACCTCATTGGGGACATGCATTAAGACGACAAGGAGTAGACCGCTCTGATACCACTGATCCAGATTTTATGAGAAGAACGAAATGAATACAGATTATTAACAGATTCTTAGCACAAAATAACAGAGATACAGTAAAACTGGTTTTCTATTCAATAATGAAATAAGTTGAAACTGTAAAATGCAGCGGAAAAAAGCTTGCTGGAATGGTGGCGGCTTATCTCTGAGAAGAGATGTGACGATTGCACTCATTCGCAAGAAGAACATTACAATGAGGATCTGAATGAATTTTTACAATAAAAAAGAATGCCAAAAACCCTAGACATCCAAAAACCTAACCCTAGGAGATGAAGCACCAAAATTCATGTGGGCCCCGTTTGGGTAAGTTAGTACATCAAATTCCCGGGGTCGTAACTTTTGCATACGATCTTTGTTTTAGGCATGTGATAGCCCCTTGGAAAGGTATCATCAAGGAGATTCATTTTGGTGTCTCAATCATGCCTTTAGCTATCATTTATGATATCAATCCCAAAAAAACCTTCATTTAGGCCCTCAAAATGGCCCCAGAAGTTAAAACTGCTAAAAATACTAAATTGCCAAAATTGTCATAAAATTGTTTTGAGCCAGCTGGGAAAGGTGGGTGGCCACCGATATCCATATGGATCACTCAGAAACCCAATCGAACTTCCATGGTGAGAGAAAATAAAGATGAAAGGACATGAGATCCTTTCAAACTGTTGTTCAAATAATCCTTTGTGCAACTGAGGAACGAGATGATGGATAATTTTGCACAAATCCTTTGATGACTACCAAAAGGTGATGCATATTCCTCGATTGGAGGTGTCTCCCCCTTAAAGGTACATATCAACTTTTATAATCCTATATTTGAAGTTCAGATAGATGTAGATGTTGTAGACAAATGGTTGAATCTGCTAGAAGAGTATTTTTTTGTCCATAACTTTTTTAATAGAGAAAAGATTATTGTTGCACTCCTCAAATTCATTCTCCATGTAAAAGATTGGTGGGAGAATTTCTGTGAACAAAAGGAAACAGAGGAACTCTCATTATTTACAGTCGGACTCACCTGGGAGTCCTTTAGGGATGTTATTAAAGAAAAATACTACCCTGTTGGAATTTATGATGACCTGTATACAAAATGGACCACACTATGGCAGGAAAGGGACCAGGTTACTCCAAGTAGTGCCAGATTTCACAAATAACTTCCATACCTTTCACACCAAGCTAGGTATAAAATATTTTGAGTGACATATGGTGCTCACGTACCATTGTGGTCTGCATAGATACATCCAAACAAAAATGGAATTTATGGACATCTCGTCCTTAGGCGCGGCCTATCGATATTCCGTCAAAATTGAGAAGAAGCTTAAGAAAAATACATGGCAGTTTGGGTCTGGGAACCCTTCACGACAAAAGAAAGGCAAGGGTAGCCCCAACCCATAGAACAAAGGGTAGAGAAAATATGGATAGCCTCAGGAAAACTAGTCTCAGCTACAAACAAAGAAGGAAAATGGAAAGACGAAGAAAAATATCAGGAAGTGGTGTGACTTCCATAAGAGCCCCTGGAATAACACTATTGATTTCCACTCTAAGCAGTCATTGATGGTTGAGGTGAAAGCCTATGAATTAGAAGAGGTTTTTGACTTTAATTAACAACCAGAAAATGGGAGACGGATCATTGACACAGAACCCAGTGTCACCATTGCTACTACCAAGATCCAACACGCTGAACCTAATCAGCCAAAGGAAGACGAGAACCTATTTCATTCATAGATGTGGGTGAAAGGCACCCCGCTGCACTTCAGCATTGATAGCGGTATCCAAAATAACCTCATCTTAGTGGAGGTTGTCAAGTGGTTGGCCTTTTCGAAAACACTTCACCCATAACCCTATACCATCGGATGGCTCAACAAAGGAAGCAATATTCGTGTCAGCCAACAGTTTTGCATGTCATACGACATCAAGCCCTTCAAAGATGAGGTATTATGTGATTTTTCTCCCCTTGAATTCTGTGATGTTCTGTTGGGCCAAACTTATTTATGGAAACGTCATGTTGTAAATGAGTCTAGGCATCATAGTGTTATTATTACTTTAAACAAGAAATTGTACATGATACTTGAGGTAGTCCCACCTAGTGACATTTCCTTGATCTCTTCCAAGTAATTCAAGAAGGTCATCTTTTAGAACGAGCATATTTTCTTCTTTCTGATTCACTCTTAGACTAAGAGAAATATTTCAACCACATCAAGGGCCTCCATGGCCAACCTCTCGACATAGCAAAAGTAAGTGGATAAGGTCGTGGAAGAATACAAAGACATCTTCTCCTCACATATTGGGGTACCTCTACACTATCAGGTCAATCATTCCATCGATCTGACCCTCAGCGCACCTCTTCCCAATGGGATATTCTATTGCCTCTCTTTGTTAGAAAATGAGGAGATCAAACATCAGATCCAAGAACTACTCCAAAAGGGGCACATCTAACCCATATGATCACCTCGTGGAAGCCCAATCGTTCTTGTGCAGAAGAAATATGGGACTAGTGACTCTGCATTGATTATTGGGACCTAAATAAAACAACAATTAGTAACCGGTACCTGATTCCATGAATCGAGGATCTTCTTGATCATCTCAAGGGGGGAAAATACTTCAATAATATTGATCTAAAGTATGGCTACCATCGGGTCTCAATAGAGTAGACAAATGTATGGAAGACTACCTTCAAGTCAAAAGAAGGTATTTTTGAATGGTTGGTCATGCCCTTTGATTTGACAAATGCCCCAACAACTTTCATGAGGATGATGGATAATATCTTGTGACCTTTCACCAATTATTTTTTAGTGGTGTATCTGGATGACATCCTCATCTACAACAAGACTTGGGCAGAACACTTGCAGCATGTTCACCAGGTTCTGCACACTCTACGGAAGCACAAGCTATATTCCAACTTGGAAAAATTCTCCTTCAACATGGACAAGGTCTAGTGCCTAGGATACATTGTTGATAATCATGGCATGCATGTGGATACAACCAAGATCCAATTCATCCATGATTGGCCAGCCCCAACCATGCTCACTGAGCTTTGGAGCTTCTTATTCCTTGCCAATTTCTATTGCAGGTTAATGTTGGGATTCTCTCATATTGCATGGGCCCTCAACCAAGTAACCAGGGGTGGTGGTAAGGGGAATTTTGTGTGGGCCTGTCTCAACAGAAAGTGTTAGTTGATTTGAAGCAATGCTTGTGCTTAGCCTCGGTGCTTTAATTATCTGACTTGCAACATCCCTTTGAGATCGAGACAGATGCTTTAGACTATGTTGTGGGAGTAGTTCTCACTCATCACGGCCACCTTGTGGCCTATCATAGTGAGACACTATTAGATTTCATCTATAAGTACCCTACTTATGACAAAGAAATGTACTCCATTGTTAAATCTTACTCCCATTGGAGGCATTACATTCTTGGAAAGAAGAAAGTCATCGACGTTGATCATAAGCCACTATAGTTCATGTAGACACAAGGCAAATTGCAGAATCACCACCGTCAGAAGTGGTCCACATACTTGCAGCAGGTCCACCTCAACATCAAGTATAAGACAGGAAGTACCAACTGCGTCGTTTATTGCCCCAGCTGACCTCCAGTCGTGGCACTCACTACAGTGCTAGAATCTTGTAGCCACGAGACCTCTAGATGCCCCCACCTCTATGAAAAACATCCTGACTTCACCACCACCTACCAGATGTTGGGCCTAAAAATAGTTGTCACTAATTTCCATCTTCAAGATAGTTTGTTGTGCCATTTGGGACATATATGTGTTTCATCAAGCTAGTGAGTGAATTTGATTTGGGAATCCCACTACAGCGAGCGAAGCAACATTTCTACTGGTCAAAAATTTGACATGATTCCAGTAAGTATATCATGTCCTGCACTACCTGTGTTATTTCCAAAATGGCCACTAAGAAGCAAGGATTGTACACCCCTCTTCCTACTCCTGACAAGCTCTGGGAATCCATCTCAATGAACTACATGTTGGGCCTTCCGTACACCAAGCGGGGAAATGACTTTGTTTTTGTGATTGTTGATCACTTTTCCAAGATGGTGATTCTGGCTGCCTGGAAGAAGAGCATCACAGTGGAGGCCACTGCCAAGCTTTTCTTTGAATGAGTGTGGGTAAATTTTGGGATACCAAAAAACATTATCTCCTATTGTGACAATCGGTTCCTCAGTACATTTTGGTCGAGCCTCTCGACACTACTGGATACCAAGCTCACCAAATCCATTGCCTTCCACCCCCAGACGGATGGCCAAACCGAGGTCGTCAATCAAATGATCATGCATATCCTATGCATGTACACTTCCAAGCACCCATGCACATGGGATGTGAGGCTTTCTTATGGTCAGCATAGCTACAATAGAGCCACACATAGCTCAACTGACCACAACCCCTTTCAGGTGGGGTTGAGATTTCAACCATTGGGTCCTGTGGATGTTACACTACCCTTTCTGGCCACACAGGAAGACTCATCCCATGCTCAAATTGAAGTTGAAAAATCCATTGAGATCATTGAGTGGATCCATCACATCCACCAATAGGTTCAGGATATTTTACAGACGCAATTCCAAGTACAAGAAGTGTCGTGATCCACACTAGGTGCCACGCAAGCTTCAGGTGGGAAGAAAAGTTTGGTTGTACTTGCAGAAATAATGCCTCATAGGGACCCATCTGAAGCTTTGTTCCCTCTGTTATAGACCTTACACCATCACCAAGACTATGGGAGAAAATGATTTTGAACTCAACATTCCCCCCTTCCTTGGCTTGCACCCAGTGTTCAATGTGGATCTCCTTCGACCATATTTTCCACCATTATTGGACACCTCAAAGATAGCAGAACAATTGACACCAACAGAGCTCAACCTTGACTGCATGGTACAGGAATCCACTGATCATATCATGGACACACAGGTCAAGGGCATTCACCAACAAAGGATCTGTCTTTATCGGGTTGTCAAAGTAGGGCAGCTCCCACACCAAGGCAAGGGGCTCACCTGGGGCCAAATTCAAAAAAAATGTCCTCATCTGATGGGGGGAATCAATGCAATAGAGACCATTGCTTCCTAATGAGGCAAGATTTATCCAAGTGGATATTGGTGTCCACCCACCTATTCCAGCTGGCTCATCTTGGTATTTTTTTAGTTTGGCAGTTTTTTCATAGTTTTTGGGTCCTAAACTTCTGGGGCCATTTTGAGGCCCTAAAACATGTTTTTAGAGATCTCCAGAGAAAAACTATAGACAAATTTAGATTTTACGACATAAGTTGTATTCCTTGGATAGACCTTTCTAGCAGGCTATCGTGTGCCTAAAACAAAGATCATATGCAAAAGTTATGACCCCGTGAAGTTGATGTACTAACTTACCCCAACATGGCCCACATGACTTTTGGTGCTTCATCTCCTAGGGTTAGGTTTTTGGATGTCTAGAGTTTTGGTATTCATGTTTATTTTAAAAATTATTTCAGGGCCTCATTGTACTCATCTTCTTGCAAACGCACACAACCATCACATCTCTTCTCAGAGATAAGCCACCACCATTCTAGTAAGCTTTTTTTCAGTCTGCATTTTACAGTTTCAGCATATTTCTTTATTGAATAGAAGTCAAATTTATTGTATCTATGTTATTGTTCCTTGTGTCTCTGTGTTAATAATAATAGTAATCTATGTTCATTTCCTTCTACTCATAAAATCCGGATCACAATTTGGAACAAAAGCTTGTGTTGGTGAAATGTGTTATCAAAACCTTCATTGTTGAACCATCATAGATCCATCTTAACTATGAATCTATCATGCTCCAAGAGGAATCAAACCCCTCGAGGTGCAAACATTTCTTCAAGTTTTTTACTTTCAACTACTTTA
>JZKD02S0726514.1:282563-296431 GCA_000966675.3 Picea glauca | reverse complement strand
TCTGTCACATTATTTATTGAAGTAATCCCATTGTTCCAAGCATACCTACACATTATTTTTAAGTTACCAAGCATCCTTAGTATACAACCCTAAGGAGTTTCTTGGAGTGATAACACATAGTGTCAGACTCATGCTATAAATTGTATCTTCCTTTGGCCCCATTTTTCTTTGGCTCAGCCTTTTTTATATATAAATCCTATTCGGTCCCTTTATTAAAAACAAGTATCTATATGTATATTGAATATAAACATGCATTAACATGTAAATTGAAATCAATGAGCAAATTGAATAAACTAGAAATAGAAATGGACATTGAAATAGAAATAGAAATTGACAAAGAAATTGAAATTGAAATTGACATTGAATAGAATTGAAATTGACATGTACAATGAAATCAATGCATTAAAAATTGGCATGTACCATGAAATCAATGCATTGATTTCAGAGTAAATTTTTCATCATTTAACATTGTTACTTTATTTCTATTAAACTTGTTCCTCATGTAACTCTTCAAGTATGCTTCTGAATAATACTCTTTGTGTTCTCAACTAACTAAGAAAACTAAGTAAATTTAAAGAGATTAGATTCATATGATACATATACATATACACAATTTTGATCATCTACAAATTGTGCCAATATACTAAAAATGAAAGAAGATAGATTGGCATTGATCCTTCTTACCAATACTCTCTATACTTTCAACCAACTGAGGAAAGCGAGTAAATTTCAAATGATCATATTAATCTTAGACATATACATATACATAATTTTGATCATCTACAAAATGTGTCAATATACAAAAAATTGAAGAAGATAACTTGTAACTAATCCTACTCAATAATACTCTTTATACTTTCAACCAACTAGGGAAAGTGAGTAAATTTCAAATTATCATATTTATCTTGGTCATATCCATACATAATGTTGATCATCTACAAATGTTGTGTGGTTGTCCATGACTGAAACCATCCTAGATCCATCTTAACCCTGGATCTATCAATTGCCAAGAGGGATCAAATCTCTCGAAGTGCAAACATCTCCTCAAGTTTTGATCTCTAAAAAAGATTTGCACCTCGAGAGATTTGCGTTGGAATATGTAACTCCCACTTGTCTTAAGTGTGATCATATTTGTACTTATTATTATTATTGGTCATGATTAGGTAGATTTGGTATCTATGTAGAGAGTTTATTTCTAGTCTTTGGGAAGTTGTCTATATTAAGACAAAGCTTTGTGTATTTAGATGTACTCTATTTCATTGTTTAATAGAGCACTCAACACATTTTCGGTTTGTGTAATAATGCCTACTCTCCCTCTCATGTTTCCTTTCATGGTATCAAAGCAGGACTGGGCTTGACTCCCTCACACGAGGGCCTGGGGAAATTGAAACCTAGAGGAGGTTAATGTAGGAGAGTAGACTAGATAGTTTGAGTGAGTGAATTACTATTATGTATGCAGTTGATTGTTTTTCTGTCATCAAATTTATAAGGAGAGAGATGTAGTTGCATATAGTAAAAGAGAGAGTTGTAGATGTGTAAAAGTGTGGGTTGTTGAATTTTTGCGTGATAGATCCATGGGTGCTAGCCGAGTCATAAAATTTGTGAGTGATGGAGGTGAACTCGCATGCAGGAGACAAAAATTTGTGTGAGGAAGAACCACAGTTTTCACCAATCTGATTCACAACTGTCAAGGTTGAAAAAGGATCCCCTCGAGAAATTTTTGCAACTAGGAAGCATAGAAATTTGTGTTGTGAATATGTCCCATGAGCAAGATCATTGTGAAAGAGAAGGCTACTATGAAGAGAGTCGCAACATTGGAAAACCATGTTGGAGAAGAAGGCATCGTATTGGAGAATAAGGCATGGTGCAACCGACGTGGATGAGTGATCCGTACATAGTCCATACATTGATATCTTAAGGCTATGTCATTGAAGTGTTTTGACAAAATAAGTACACACAACCACTTGTGTGAGTGCCTATGTTTTTCTCACCGTGAAAAAAAAAGAGTTGGCATGAAGGAGAGTATCCTTAGGACAAATTCGATTGCATTTGGAGGCATCATTAGATTTACCATTATATTTAAATGTGTAGAATGTAAGTTTGGCAGCACTGGAGCTATTGTGTGTCCTACAACTGTGTGGGTTATAAAGGGCTGGAGATACTTTCCATTTGGTTAGAGAAGTAAAGGTGCCAGCTACTCCAACAAAGCTCATTGGGTGCTTTAATCTTCTTTAGCATAGATGAAGTGTTATACATTCTGGAAGTGTTGAGGACTACCTGTAATGGGTCCCCTTTCTCCATGTAGCTCCAAGACTTGTAGGTAATTCGACTTGTTAATATGCAATGATAATTTGCAATGATAATTTGGAGGTGACCCATAACTAGATGATAGCAATTCCCATGTGGATCAACAAACTCATCTTCTATTATGTTGGAAATTATTAGAGCAAATGTATGAAATGCTTGTTGTGCCCCTTTGGTAATACCAAGGATGAATGGATGTGTTATCCATGAGATTGTACGAAAGCCTGGATTATAATAATTTAGATCATGAATTTGATTAAGAGTTTATTAGCCCTACAATATATTTTTTGGCTTGATAGGTGATGGCCAACCTATTCTTAGCTACGACGATATGTGGGAAAAGATGGTAAAAATACCTTTGATTCTTTGGTAATGTGAGAACTTACTTTTTTATGTCCTGGAATCTTGGATGAATGTATTGAACCTTATTGAGCTTAGCTAACTCAATATGGGTATAGTAGTTTTGTTAGAATTAGGTACTCTAACAAATTGCAGGTGAATCTAAGACAATGACATTGACAATGACATTGAAGGTCCAAAGGTGAATATGGAGATAAAGACTCCAAACAAGTGAACAATTTGTTGGCAACAATAATATAATTTATATTGTTTATAAGCTGCCTACACAGGCTCTCTAAATCTTCATTACTCGTCATGACCATTGTCACTAAACGACACTTGTTGCTTGTCGCTTTTTACACATCTTCCTTTCGATTTTTGTTTTCATGACTGTAAGCATGAAAACTCGTAGCTGGAATTGACACTTTGTTTCGATTTTTTATTAAAGGAAAACTATTCATATGGTCTATTATCGGATTGTCATATTTTTTCTATGAACATGATTGTTCTCCTTGTTTATAACTCCTTGGTTCTAAACGTGCCTTGGTTACATAAGTGAAAGACCTCCATTCATTAATATTCAATTGATATTAATGGAGTTTTGATTCATAAAACTTTTAATTCTTCAATTTTTATATGATACACTTACCTTTGTAATCAAGCCATGAATGTGCATACTATGGTTTTCCAAGTGTTCACATCCTCATACGTACCCATGCCAAGGTATCATATGAAGTACAACATGCCATTACTCTTATGTATGGTCTCGGGCTTCAAGATTTCGTTCCCACGCATGGTGATTAACGCCTCTGCCTACCGTTTGAACTTTCATATCATTGTTTTGTAGAGGCTCGGGACTATGGCCCTGTGGCTTTTTATCAAACCCTACCTATGAGTTCTGTGTCGATTCCCTTCTGTTCACCATGGCTCCAGTGGTAAGGATCGAGCCCAATGGCATCCAAACCTTGCTATCATATGATAACGCCAAGGATGATTTAGAAAGGAACGGTTGGCGTTTATTCATTGAAAAATTTAAGGGTTTCAATCCGAAAGTTGCCCAAGAGTTCGCATTGACCATCGACGGCTGCAGAGCAAAGATAGGTGACATGCATCTAGAGGTAACTGAATAATTTTTAAGCCAAGCTACGGGTTTACCAGTTGTCGAGAAATTTTTTTTCAAGAACATAAAAGTTGAAGAGGTCCCTTGGAATTTGATGTTCACCTCACGAAAAATTACTAGTTGCGATTGAGGTATGCCAGTCTCATCTTTAAAACTTAGGTGGCATGATCTACTTGCTGTTGTGAAATAATTCATTACGTGTGAAGGGAGATTTGGGTTATTTTTCTTGTATCATCTGTGATTGCTTATGAGTTTCATTGGCTTCCCGTTGAATGTGCCCTACTTCCGGCTTAGAAGCCTGTACAAGATGGGAAAATGATTTAAGAGGCAGAGGTATGATTCGAGTTTATTCCATCATGGTTTAGTTAAAATTATCCTTGTGCATCAGTTGCAATTACAGAACGATTGTTGGGATGCTTTTTTTTTATGAAATGGCTTTGGCAATAGTGAGTTGGGTCAGGTTGATAAACCGGTTATTGTTGAAACCCTTGTGAACACTCCTGCCCTGTGATCTTGAACCTAATATTGAACCCTCAACCTACCCTAATGTTACTCAACCAGACAATCAACCGGGTTCGCACCCAAAGAGTAGCACTAAAACTGTTAAAAAACCCACAGGGAAGAAGCCAAAGGGCAGCGTCGATGTTAATTACAAGAATAAAAGGGTTGGTCATTTGATTTCACGATGTGCTCAAAATAAATTCAAACCCTACGCAGACACAAACAATACAATTGAATTAAGTGAAGACTCAAATTCAAAAATTGAGAGGTTTTTGGCTGAAGAAGAACCTATGTCTTACGGGCTCTATCCCGACACACCTTATGACTATGTAAACAACCTACCTCCTTGTCTAAAAAGTAACCTAGAATTTTCAGGCATACAACTCTGTGATAAACCTACCTTTCACGTGGACGCTTCTCCAATCCTTAATGCTGTCAATGCCAATGCACAGTCCCTATAGCCACAGTGTAATGAATGTCGATCTTGGATCAACAGGTATTATATGGATGTGCCTTTGCTACAGTCTCGGCTTAAATCTTTAAAAGACCAAGTAGATTTTTTGACAAACGAGAACAATAGACTCCAATACATAACTCAAGTAAAGGAAAAACGCCTAAAAACTACAGGATCTGTCATTTTTAAGAATGTAGAGGCAACAACAGCAATCGTAAACTCCAAGATTGCTTGATATGTTTTAATCCCATGATTTCAGGTATGATCTTTTTGGATTTTAGTATGCTTTCGTCACTCTCAAGTTAGAATATATGATTTGATTGAATAGATTACCTTTCTTATAAAGATTAGTTTGTTTTGTTTGCTGAATAAAATATGATTGTAGTTGTAATTATAACTAGCTACAAAATCGTAAGATTTTGTAGCCAGTTAGAAAAATTCGAATTGCTTGATTTGACAATTTAAGACATATCTAAAATATTCCCATTTTCATTTGTTTTCAGGAACCCATGATTTCCAAGGAGATATGAGGCACTGTTGACATATTCTAGCCATATCAACTTTGTGTGTTTTTTAGTAAATATATTAGGCTGTTGGTATTTTAATATCAAGTAAAATCAGGGAAGTTGCATCCCCCATATTTTTGGAACAGATCTGATATTATCAACAGGAAACATTTTGTTCCTGGAACCTATATAAGCATGTTATTTTGTAAACATGAGATCATCTCAGCCTGGGGCAAGACTATGGATTTTTCATTTACAGACATGAATGAAATATAATACTCGTCACATCTTTAGCTTTTCTATATTGTGACTTTATTCAAGTCATGGTTATTTCAATTTGTAATTAGATTATGATTACTTTCGTTGTCATGGTTTACTACAAGTTGGTATGATTAAAATTTATATATTATCCATGTTTTATGTTCTAGATTTAACACACAATAATCATTTTGTTCAAACTTGAATTAAGATATTTATCTTTATCTTTTATTGAACGTTTATACACAAGTTCCCACAGCAGGATTTATCTTAATGTGGTTGCTTGTGAAATTATGAGATTGTTGTGATCGTATCTCTTATATGTTCTATCATTTGAATTCCATCATTACTGCTTCACATTTATGAGAAGCAATTGTAGGATCTGTTGCAGGTTTACCTCATCAGACAAGGAGATTGGATGCTACACACTGAACAAATATTTGAAGCGACAACAGGTCAGCCTGTTATTTGATTTCGTTAGCATAATAAATATAGAAGCCCCCTGTAGTTAAAACATTTTTTATCATATGTTATTTCTTATGTTTAATTAGATAGTTTGATATTTGATTTCTCTTATATAAACATTATAGGAAAACAAATCATAAGGATTAGATAATAGTTTTACTATTGTTTAAAAAAATCAATTTACATTCGGTTTTCACGGATTTAGATTAAAATTTGTATTTTGTACATATTATATATATCTTAGAATTATAATTCTTTGTATGTATTGTACACATGATAAGTAGAGTTATTTTATAAGTATTAGTTAGTTAAACTGTAAATATATATTAGATGTATATATAGTTTTCAGCGATTGTTATTTATTAAGTTATTGCATTTCCTTTAGTTTTGTTTTTCTCTTTCTTTAGGACTTAGATCGGCCAACGGAACTGCTAAACCCGTCGGAGTGGTTTATTGCAAACGGCTTGGGTTAATTAGACAACCCCAGACCAGATTCACTCTTCCAGTTGACGAGCGGTCAATTTCGCCTGTCAACAAATGGCACTAGAAGGAGGGCCGACTGACAAGCTGGCCTTGTAGGAGCCTTTATTTTAAATGTATTCAATTCCCCATGGCTCCCCAAATCACTATGTTGGAATATGCTCTCAACTTCTCATTACCAATGTTCCCAACGAGTCAGTCTCTCACTTGTCCAAACTCACCTTTGATGGTGGAGGAAATACATCTGCTAAAGACCACCTTAACATGTTTTGGTGCAAATGCATCAAACATGACATCTCAGATTTAAGAGTTTTATGTAGACTGTTCGCTTGTACTTTTAGAGGTCGGATCAAACATTTGTTTGAATCCTTTCCAGCATGTCACATTTTTTATTGGTTTCAATTTGTAGATGACTTTCTAGATGCTTTTGAAATTTATGATTTCGATCAATTATGTGAAGAATTTCATACTTCGCTAATCAATGACGATTCATCTTCGAAAGACTTTTTGACAAGAGTCTATCATATCCTCTATAAATTTAATCTCGATGACATGTCATTTGCATTAAATCTCTTCTATGATGCTTTCATCCCTTCCATCCAGTCATATTCAATCACGAACGAAGAACCAATTACAAATCCTATCACTCAACTGCAAGAACAATTTTCTTTGCAAGATGAGAAGAATCCTTCCGACAATGTTGAACAAGCTAGGGAGGTAGAATCTATTGACCAGGTTCTTAATGACAACCAAATTAGTTTTTCCTCTAAATCATTGTATTTTCAGTCTTCGACCAGTATGGAAGAAGATTCATTTATGGCTCAAGGTGAATATCCTCATTCTTGTAACTCATGCTCTAATCAATATTTAAAATCTGTCATTGAAGAACACTTAAGCGACGAAAATCATCTTGAACGTTCTAATACTCCTATGAAACCGATTAGAGAAGAAGATACAGAACTAGAAGAAGAAACTTTAAACCTTTGTCCTCAAAATTTACTTTATCCACAGGAAAGACTAGACGTTTGTCACATAAATTTTGAATTATCTATCATACAGAAGGGAAATCTAGATGATCATATTATGTTGAGGAATTCGTCACCAAAACAGAGTAAGAGTTTTAAAGAAAGTAAAGGGAAATGTCTTGAGAATACCATTGTTAATTATCGTAGTTCAAGAGATTCTTTTCATGTGCTTATTTCTGATTCCTGTTATTTTTTATATTTTGATCTCTTCCTAGACTCTGTTGGACTTGACATCTTACCTACAACATCCTACTCTTTTCCTCCACAATCATATCCTTTCAATATGCTAAATTAGTTTTTTTTGTTTGTTGAATAAAATATGATTGTAGTTGTAATTATAACTAGCTACAGAATCGTAAGATTCTGTAGCCAGTTAGAAAAATTCGAATTGCTTGATTTGACAATTTAAGACATATCTAAAATCTTCCCATTTTCATTTGTTTTCAGGAACCCATGATTTCCAAGGAGATATGAAGCACTGTTGACATCTTCTAGCCATATCAACTTTGTGTGTTTTTTAGTAAATAGATTAGGCTGTTGGTATTTTAATATCAAGTAAAATCAGGGAAGTTGCATCCCCCATATTTTTGGAACAGATTTGATATTATCAACAGGAAACATTTTGTTCCTAGAACCTATATAAGCATGTTATTTTGTAAACATGAGATCATCTCAGCATTGGGCAAGACTATGGATTTTTCATTTACAGACTTGAATGAAATATAATACTCATCATAGCTTTAGCTTTTCTATATTGTGGCTTTATTCAAGTCATGGTTATTTCAATTTGTAATTAGACTATGATTACTTTCGTTGTCATGGTTTACTACAAGTTGGTATGATTAAAATTTATATATTATCCATGTTTTATGTTCTAGATTTAACACACATTGATCATTTTGTTCAAACTTGAATTAAGAGATTTATCTTTATCTTTTATTGAACGTTTATACACAAGTTCTCACAGCAGGATTTATCTTAATGTGGCTGCTTGTGAAATTATGAGATTGTTGTGATCGTATCTCTTATATGTTCTATCATTCGAATTCCATTATTACTTCTTCACATTTATGAGAAGCAATTGTAGGATTTGTTGCAGGTTTACCTCATTAGAGAAGGAGATTGGATGCTACACACTGAACAAATATTGGAAGCGACAACAGGCAGCCTGTTATTTGATTTCATTAGCATAATAAATATAGAAGCCCCCTGTAGTTAAAACATTTTTTATCATATGTTATTTCTTATGTTTAATTAGATAGTTTGATATTTGATTTCTTTTATATAAACATTATAAGAAAACAAATCATAAGGATTAGATAATAGTTTTACTATTGTTTAAAAAAATCAATTTACATTCGGTTTTCACGGATTTAGATTAAAATTCGTATTTTGTACATATTATATATATCTTAGAATTAGAATTGTTTGTATGTATTGTACACATGATAAGTAGAGTTATTTTATAAGTATTAGTTAGTTAAACTGTAAATATATATTAGATGTATATATAGTTTTCAACGATTGTTATTTATTAAGTTATTGCTTTTCCTTTAGTTTTGTTTTTCGCTTTCTTTAGGACTCAGATCGGCCAACGGAGCCGCTAAACCCGTCGGAGTGGATTAATACAAATGGCTTGGGTTAATTAGACAACCCCGGACCAGATTCACTCCTCCAGTTGATGAGCGGTCAATTTCGCCCGTCAACACAATTGTAGAGGAGGAAGATGATATTATCTCTTGCTAACGATTTGAAGTCCTACTTGGCAATATTTTGTGACGTAAAATCATCCTTTAGTCTGCTTGGTAAAGTGTGTGGTAGCTGGAAGGAAATTTTAGCTACATGTTACCTCTAAACATTCCTTGATGATAAATTGTTTGATGAATTTATGTAAGATTGACTTGGATATGTCTTTTATCCAGACTATTTTCCTAGTGAAATGGTGAGAGTCGTGGTTAGGTACCTAGGTGTCTTGGTAGATGGAAGTATGTCAATAGGATGGCCAATTGCTCAATATTTATAGTCATGGTACTAGTTTTCGGCCCAAAGGTACAATTGGTTCCCAGCTTGTATGAGTTTAACAATTCTATAAGTGAATGGAGCATGAACATTTTGTGTTTTTGGGATGGAAGCGAGCTACATTGTTCTCCTCTGAGAGACCAAGTTTTGATGGCAAACATAAGTTTGATTTGGAATGGTAAGCAGGAAGAACATAGATGTTGTTTTGGATAACAGGAGAGAGTTTAGTCCAAGGGAAGATGGTGACAATGGAAGTCGTGTGGAAGCAGTGGAAGTGAAATGATTATGGACGAACAAGGTAAATTGTGTGAATTGTGTTAAATAAAACAGAGTCATGACCATATGTTAATGTGATTCACACTTTTGTAGCAAGTTTATGATGTAATGTTTATTGATTCAATGTATTGGTCCTTGAAATGTTTGAGCTTGTACCTAGTATTTCCATGGGATGGAATATGTAATGTTGGTAATGTATGTACATGTATCTATGTAACATGTAAAGGGAATATCATTATAAGACCTGATTAGACATGCATACCCCTTTGTCATGTATCCCTATTGATTTGTAGTGTAGAAACCTCTATTATAGAGTTCTTTAACACTTGTAGGAGTGAGTCATGTCACAGGTCTGTTGAATTCTCCATGAGTGAACCATATTGGTTCTGGACTCTAGGAGGTGCCTAGAAACCATGATTTTTACATTCAGGGGGAGTTCATCAAGAGGTTGAATGAACCATGTACCTAAAGGACATCCTACTAAACCGGTGGTTGCAACAGTTAGGTACCCATGCATTATGGTAGATGGTTGTTCCTTTATATGGACTTTGACAGTTTGGTGATGCATGATTGAGGTACAAAGTGAAAGTATTAGGTTGGACCAGACATAGACTTTGTTGATCAGGAGGTGCTTCGATTCAAAGGACTTGGTGATGATGAAGATCTAACCTGACAAAGGTTAAGACAAGGAGTCGCTAAGGGGGAGGTGTTGGAATATGTAACTCCCACTTGTCTTAGGTGTGATCATATTTGTACTTATTATTATTATTGGTCATGATATTTGTGTGATCATATTTGTACTTATTATTATTATTATTGGTCATGATATTTGTACTTATTAGTATTATTGGTCATGATTAGGTAGATTTGGTATTTATGTAGAGAGTATGTTCCTAGTCTTTGGGAAGTTGTTAGAACTAGTTGGATTTGAGAGATTCTCTCCAACTTAGATGCTTCCTAGATTGGTGTGAGGTTGAGATATTTTCTCAACCAAGTAGATTGTGTGATCAAGATAGTTTGTCTATCTTGAGACAAAGCTTTGTGTATTTATATGTACTCTATTTCATTGTTTAATAGAGCGTTCAACACATTTTTGGTTTGTGTAATAATGTCTACTCTTCCTCTCATGTTTCCTATAAATTTGATCCCTCTTGATGCTTGATAGATCCGATATTAAGATAGATCTAGGTTGGTATAAACATATTTTATTTAAGGTGGACATTGAATATTTTATTTATAGCCGACATTGAAATATTTTTTTGCTACTAATATATATTTTTTAAATGTCACGTGTCAACTTCATGTTGAACATGGCATGAATTACACATCTACCTCATACCAGACTGTAAACAATGTCTCTCAATGCAACAACTAAGTTATGATCATTTTTGCCACCTTTAAAAAGAGAGAGTAAGTATTATTCAAAATTATATCAATAGTGAAATCATAAAATACCCTACACCTTATAAAAGGAAAATGACAATGGCATGTTGCATGTATGAGCTCAAATAACTTTTTATCCAAGATTTCCATTTACATGTTATACATATTAAAAGGATTCAAATTTTATGACAAATATTAAAGAACATACACTCACATATATAGTGTTACACAAAAATAAGTGAATAAGTAGAAAAACATAAAATACATCTTGATAAAAGCATAATGAGCGATAAAAAAAATTGAAGGTGTCAAAACTTATTGATGAAGTGAGGATTGAGTCATCAGTGGTTATTATCTAGTGATGTGGGTCAACCCATCACCCTTATTCAAGGAAAACCACACCACTTGAAGTGACCAATTAGTGGTTTATAAGGGGTAGACTTTCACTCTTCCAATATACCTTTGGGTGTTGGGTTGTTAAATTATTTCCTTACATCCAAGGAAGTTGAGCTCTTAACCAATTAAAAGTATTTTAAAATATTACTCCAACATCAATAAAGTGGTTTCATATTAATCCTTGTCATCATCACTAAATCTAAATCTAATAAAATCATATATTCCATATATCAAACCAAAATACTATCTTCATTTTTCTTGCCTAAAAATATAAATAGAAGTAACTTGTAGCCTATGTATTTTGATAATCTTTTCTTTAAATATCTAAAATAAAATATTAAAATTGAAATAAGAAAAGAATCAACTTGAAATTACAACACTCTTTTACAATAGATTGAATTTACTGTGCTTGATTTTGTCACTATCAATCGCTAAAGAGAAACGTTATGCAATACACAAAGAGATTCCCATAACTCCAGCCTATTACCATAGTTAGATTTAACCTAACTAAGGTCACTTTAATTAATCGCGGAGCGAATGGAACGAGACGGAAGCCATTGCGGCTAGGGCCCAAACCCTAGCCGCCATCGTTCGTTTCCAGGGGCGCTGCACGTCATTTGTGGCTGCCATTCAAGGTTTTCATCGATCTCCCATCGATCTCTCTGCATACAGGATGAGAAACGGTGGTTCCAGCACGTCCCTCTTGCGTGCACGCGATCTGGAGCAGTGGTAGCCGCTGGTGGTCGTCGCCCGGCCAAGATGGCTTCAACTCCGAATGCCGAAAATGAAGCAGATCCTTTGGAAGCATTTAAAGCTTTAGTCCGTTCGACAGGATCTAAATCCAAGCCTGCACTTTCGTCTAAGTTTGTTAAGAAGATGGAGGAGATCCCTTCTCTGGAGCTATCTCCAGAGGAGCCTCGCAATCTCGCCCTCTTTCTGGCAGAAAATGCCCTCATCGGAAAGTTCACGGGGCTATGGCCCAGCCCCAAAACGGTGGAGGCATGGATTAATGAACGATGGAAGCCGCTTATTCAGAGAAGAGTTACCCTGTCGGCAGTAGGCAGGGGTTTTTTTGTATTCAGTTTCTCAAGGACAGAGGACCGGGATCTAGTTTTCAGATCTGGACCCTATTTCATGGGGTCGAGAGGGCTGTTCTTGGCCCCCTGGACTCTTGACTTCAATCCTGGAGCCAAGATCACTGCAGCCCCTGTTTGGGTTAGGCTGCCTCACCTCCCCATACACCTCTGGGGGAAAAGCTCTCTGGAGGACATTGGAAATAAGCTTGGGCATTTCCTGGATAGTGTGGAACCGAAAGGGGGACAGTTTACCTGTGCTCGTATTTGTGTTGAGGTTAAACTTGAGAAAGGTCTACCGGAAGCCATCAAGATTTCCTTGGGGGAATGGTGCCATATCCAAGAGCTGGACTATGAGCAGATCCCTTTTAAGTGCCTCCGGTGCCATGCATACAGTCATTTCGCAAAAAGCTGCCCCAAAGTCCCTGAGGAGAAGGGACCAACCAAAGAAGATGATTTTCAGCCAGTAAACCGATGAAGGCAACCAAGGCGAAAGGATCCACTACCCCAGGCTCCGAAGGCCACTCATTCAGCAGAGGCACCTCTAGAAAATAAAAACAGCTTTGATGTGCTGAAGGAAGATGAAGCCCTAGATCCAGAAGCAACAACAGATAAGGAAGATCCTCCGGCAGAGGGAAGCCTTCTGGAATCCTCCCCCCCAGGCCCAGTAGCAGCAAGGGAATTTCGGGATTCAGATCCGGCACCCTCTGCCTCTGCAGGTCTAACAGCTTCAGTCCCCTCTAGCGATTCTGTGGAAACTTCTGAACCTGAAAACAACTCAGTTCCGTCTCCACCCCTTACCCAAGGACGAAAGACCAACAAAGAGCGCAAAGAAAAGGAGGCAGCCTCCAACATCTTTACAGGCTCTCAGAAAAATCTGGATCCCTTCCTTAAGAGGAAAATTCCACCCCCCTTGGGTTAATGCTTTGCTTCTGTCTTTTACTGTGCTCATAGTTTGTTAGAATTTATTCATGTATGCAAATTCTGACATTTTCTCGAATTAGCTCCAGAAGTAGATGGGATTGGTTCCCCAAGACACTCACAAGAAGGTTGGCAGCACTGTTAGAGGTCACCAACCTTCTTCGGATTTGTAACTTTCTGATTCTGGCTTGCCAGAATGCCAACTAATGAAACATAACCGTTCTTGTTAAAAAAAAAAAAACTAAGGTCACTTTAACCGTATGCCATTTAAGACTGATGACGTCACCACCCTCGTAATTAGATGGGGTAGGTCGTACGGAGCCGGGCAAGGTGGGCCCCGCCGATCGT
>JZKD02S0726514.1:241346-268698 GCA_000966675.3 Picea glauca | reverse complement strand
TATTGCAAGTAAATGTTATGTGTTAAAAGCAAATGGATCAACTTTGCAACACATTAATTAAAGGATTACTTATGCAAGATACAAATAAATAGTAGCATTATCAATGAACATAATCACATAAACACGACAATTGATAAAGGAGTTCACCCCTCTCATGGGCTACATCTCCTGGTCCAGCTTCCTATGGATCATTATTATTAATTGCTCAAAGTGCTCAAAAACATGCCTTACAATGCTCAAACTGACCAACCGACTGCTACAATGGCTTCAGAGCATCCAAAAACCCCTAGCTGGGCTTTTGTGGCACCTCAATCGGTCGAAAAACGAAGAAGTTAGGCCTCCTGGAAGTCGCCCCTTCAAGCTTGATGTCTCTGCATCTACAAAACGCACCCTTGTATGTTGAACCTAGCACACACGCAATATATAGTGTAAAAACCTAGCACCGAGTGCAACCGCACCAATGGTGCAAACTGTATGACAGTTATGGGTGCGCCAGCCCCTAACCACCTAGCACCTGGGCACATTAGGCTTCCATACTTCCAGCGCAAAGGTCTTAATCCAAAGGCAATAACACCATGACACATGGCGGGTTGTTTGAACCGTTCAAACCACAATTTGAAACTGTGCCAACCGTTATACCAAGTCATATGGTAATACATACGTGACCGGGGGCTTTGTTATATCCGTGCACAATCACATATATATGGTGGCTATATGTAATAGTAATACAACCATGGGCCGGGGCTAAGCCTCGGCCCGACCCCCGCCCAAATATACAAATATTCAAATTTAAATATAATGCAAACCATTATATGGTAAGCAACATTGTATGGGCATATTGGTCATGCGGACTTTGTTAAAGCATTACACCGGCGGTGAGGTCTGGGGTTTGACCCCCACGGACCCATAAAATTTTACATAACAAACCAAAAGCCAATAAAGGGGTGCCACGTGGTAGCCCATGACTAGGCCATGTGGCACCCAATCACTTGACCAAACAATGCCACATGTCACCTCCCAATTCGACCAAAATTGTCAGCCAATAAATAATTGCCACGTCACCTCTGCCACGTCATTGTACGGACGTACGACCCTGCCACGTCAGCCTGTACGGACTGTACAGTCAACATCCCTTTTTTTGCCTGTTTAACATTCTGAACAGATTGCAATATCTCTCGCTCTCGACGTCCGTTTGAGACGAAACGAGTTGCATTGGGTTCTCAACGACAAGGCCTATGCTCTCGTTTGGTTTGAAGCGATTCCAATCACTTTGAAGTTTTGAGCAAAATTTGATCACCTGATCAAGTAGTTGTTGGTGGCTAAGGTGAAAGCCTCTGAATCATATGTGTGTTCTGACTCTAATTCGGAACTAGAAAGGGGGAGACGTATCATAGACGTAGAACCCAGTGCTACCGTTACTACCAACAAGCTCCATCCTAGTGAACCAGACAAGACAGAGGAAGGTGAGCACCTTTTTCATTCACAGATGTGGGTGAAGGGTACCCCGCTGCACTTCATCGTTGATAGCAGTAGCCAGAAGAACCTCATCTTAGCATAGGTTTTCAAGAAACTTGCCCTGCCGACAACACCACACTCGCAACCCTACACCATCGGATGGCTCCGCCAAGGAAACGACATCCACGTCAGCCAAGAATGTCGCCTATCGTCATAGATGATTTTAGGGGCTAAATTGCGCCAATGGGCTAATTTTCCATGGTTTTCCCCCAAGAAAGATTCGCCAATTTCCATTTTTTCTAAAAACGATTGCCCAAATTCCATAGAATAAAATTATTTTACCTTAAAAATCGCCAAACTTTTTTATATAAACTATATAAAATCCTTAGAAATTCGAATATTTTTACCAAACTATCGCAAAACATTTTACATTTTGCATATTAAGGACCAGTAAGATTAGCCCAAGTTTCTACATTTTAATATAAACTTTCATCCTTAAAATCATCCATGCCTATCGTACGACATCAAGCCCTTCAAAGACGAGGTATTGTGTGATGTTTCCCCTCTTGAATTTTGTAATGTTCTTTTGGGCCAACCATATTTATGGAAACGTCATGTTGTATATGAGTCTAGGCCTCGCAGTGTTATTATTAGTTTGAATAAGAAATTGTACAGGATACCTGAGGCAGTCCCACCCAATGTTATTTTCTTGATCTCTGCCAAGAAATGCAGAAAGGTCATCTCTCAGACAAGGAAGTTTGTCTTCTTTGTGATTCTATCTCAGAATGAGTGAAAGATCATAGCCACATCTAGGGTCTTCGCAGCCAACCTCTCCACACAGTAGAAGAAAGTGGATAAGGTCATGGAAGAATACTCAGATATCTTCTCCTCACCTACCAGGGTACCTCTAAACTATCATATCAAGCACCCCATCGATCTGACCCCCAATGCACTGCTGCCCAATGTGCCAGTTCACCTCCACTCTCGGTTAGAGAATGAGGAGATCAAGTGGCAGATCCAAGAACTGCTCCACAAGGGACACATCCATCCCATCTCATCACCTTGCGAGAGCCTAATCATGCTGGTACAGAATAAAGATGGAACCTGGTGACTCTTCATTTATTATCAGGCCTTGAATAAAATCACAATCAGAAACCAGTACCCGATTCCCTGGATCGACGACCTCCTTGATCAACTCACGGGGGCCAAATACTTCAGTAAGATTGATCTAAAGTCTAGCTACCACCAAGTCCCGACAGAACAGACAAATGTATGGAAGACTGCCTTCAAGTCAAAGGAAGGTCTTTTTGAATGGTTGGTCATGCCCTTTGGTTTAACAAATGCTCTAGCCACTTTCATGAGGATGATGGAAGATATCCTACGACCATTCACCAATAATTTTGTAGTGGTGTATCTAGATGACATCCTCATTTACAACAAGACTAGGTCAGAACATTTGCAGCATAGTCAACAGGTTTTCCACACCCTGCGGTAGCACCAGCTCTACGCCAACTTGGAAAAATGCTCCTTCGGCATGGACAAGGTTCATTACCTGGTCTACATCATTGTTCAGCATGGAAAACATTTGGATCCAGCCAAAATCCAAGTAATCCATGACCAACCAGCCCCAACCACACTCATTGAGCTTTGAAGCTTCTTGGGCCTTTCCAATTTCTACCACAAGTTCATGTTGGGATTCTCCCATATTGCATGGGCACTCAACCAAGTAACCAGTGGTGGTGGTAAGGATAAATTTGTGTGGGGTCGGTCCCAACAAAAAGAGTTCGATGATTTGAAGCAACGATTGTGCTCAACCCCAGTACTTTCACTATCAGACCTGGAGCGACCATTTGAGATCAAGATAGATGCTTTAGACTATGTTGTGGGTGTTGTTCTCACTCAGCACGACCACCCTGTGGCCTATCATAGTGAGACACTATCATATTTTGTTCATAAGTACCCTACTTATGACAAAGAAATGTAATCTATTGTGCAAGTCTGCCTCTAGTGGAAACATCACATTCTTGGGAAGGAGAAAGTCATCCACACTGATCATAAGCCACTACAGTTCATGCATACACAAGGAAAATTGCAGAATAACCACCATTAGAAGTGGTCCACATACTTTCAGGAATTCCACCTCAAAATCAAGTATAAAACAAGAAGCATCAACTGTGTCGTTGATTGCCTCAGCAGAACGCCAGTCGTGGCACTCACCACGGTGCTAGACTCTTGCGTCCATGAGACCTCTGGATGGCCCCAACTCTATGAGACAGACCCAGACTTCGCCACCACCTACCAAATGTTGGGCACAAATGAAATTGTCTCTAATTTCCATATTCAGGACAAGTTGTTGTGTCATCTGGGCCATATCTTTGTTCCATCAAGCGAGCGAGTGAAGATGATCTAGGAAGCCCACTACAGTCAGGTGGAAGGAAAATTCGGTGTCGAAAAGACAATGGCGATGCTGTAGAAAATTTTCTACTGGCCGAAACTTTGACAGGAGGTCAACAACTATATCAGGTTCTGCACTGCCTACACAATTGTCAAACTGACCACTAAGAAACAGGGTTTGTACACCCCTCTTCCTACTCCTGACAGGCCATGGGAATCCATCTCAATGGACTACATGTTGGGCCTATTGTCCACCAAGCGAGGAAATGACTATGTTTTTGTGGTTGTGGATCACTTTTCTAAGATGGTGATTATGGATACCTGCAAGAAGAGCATCACAACAGAGGCCACTACCAAGATCTTCTTTGAACGAGTCAGGGTACATTTTGGAATCCCACAAACCATTGTCTCAGATTGGGACAGTCGATTTATTAGCACATTCTGGTCAAGCCTCTGGTCACTTTTGGACACCAAGCTCAACAAATCCACAACCTTCCACCCTGAGACAGATGGCCAAACTGAGGTCATAAATTGAATGATCATGCATATCCTACTCATGTATAATTCCAAACCCCCTCACACATGGAATGAGAGTCTCCCCTATGTTCATCATAATTGCAATCGAGCCCTGCATAACTCAATCGACCACAACTCCTTTCAGGTGGGGTTGATATTCCAACCATTGGGTCCCATAGATTTTTCACTACACCTTGCAGTCACCTCGACTGACTCATCTCCTGCTCCAAGTGAAGTTGACAAATCCACCCAGTTCATTGAGTAGATCTAGCACATCCACCAATAGGTTCAAGATATCCTACAGAAGTCCAATGACAAGTACAAGCAGCGCCATGATCAACACATGGTGCCACATAAGTTCCAAGTGGGCGACAAAGTTTGGTTGCACTTGCAGAAAGAGCGCCTTATAGGACCCCATCGAAATATTCTCCCACTCTGTTATGGGTCATACACCATCACCAAGGTTGTGGGTGATAATTATTTCGAGCTCAACATTCCTCCTTTCCTTGGCTTGCACCCAGTGTTCAACATGGATATCCTTTGACTGTATTTCCCACCATTATTGGACACCTCAAAGATAGAAGAACAACTGACACCAACAGAGCTCAACCCTGACTGCATACAACAGTCATCCAATGATCATATTGTGGACAAATAGATCAAGGGCACTTTCCCACAAAGAATCCAGCTTTATTGAGTTGTCAAAGCTAGGCAGCTACTACACCAAGGCAAGTGGCTCACCTAGGGCCAGATTTAGCATAATTTTCCTCATCTAAAGGGGGAACTCAATGCAATGGATACCATTACTTCCTAAGGGGGTAGGATTTATCCATATGAATGTTGGTGGCCTCCCACCTATTCCAACTTGATCATTTTGATAGTTTTTCACTTTGGTAGTTTTTCCCTAGTTTTCGGGTCCCTAACTTGCGAGGTTGTTTTGAGGCCCTAAACAACATTTGTTAGGGTTCGCCACAGTCAAAATGATATTTTATAGATGGAAAAAAAATGTGTATTCCTGATATATACCTTTCCAATGGGCTATCATGTGCCTAAAACGAAGATCGTATGAAAAAGTTATGACCCCGACAAGTTGATGTACTAACTTACCCAAACGGGACCTGCATGACTTTTGGCACTTCATCTCCTAGGGTTAGATTTTTTAGATGTCTAGGGTTTTTGACATTCCTATTTATTGTAAAAATGCCTTTAGATCCTCATTGTAATCGTCTTCTTGTGAATGAGCACAATCGTCACATCTCTTCTCAGAGATAAACCACCACCATTCTAGCAAGCTTGTTTCCGCTGCATTTTACAGTTTTAGCTTATTTCCTTATTGAATATAAACACTTTTACTGTATATATGTTATTTTGTGTTAAGCATATTTTGATAATAATCCATATTAATTTTGTTCTACAAATATATTATGGATCAATGGTTTTAGAGTGGTTTTCTCCTTGTCGTTCTTAATGCATGTCCCTAATGAGGCCAAGGTACAAAGAATTGGGTCTCCATATTTTTTCTCTTGAGGACAAAAGCTCTTGCATGCCCAAATGACCTCTCATGGCAAAAGAAAATAAATATGATGGGACAGGAGATCCCTTCAAAAAATTTCTTGAGGAATCCCTCACACAACAAAGGAACAAGATGATGGATAGTTTTGCGCAAATCCTTCGGTGACTACCAACAGGCGACAAATCTTCTTAAAATGGAGGTGTCACTCCCTTCAAGGTACAAATAAACTTCGATATTCCTATATTTGAAGGTCGGATAGATGCAGATATGGTAGACAAATGGTTGAATCTACTAGAAGGCTATTTCTCTATTTGAATCTACTAGAAGGCTATAACTTCTCGAATAGAGAAAATATTACTTTTGCGCTCCTCAAAGTCGTCCCCCATGTCCAAGATTGGTGGGAAACTTTCTATTAGAAAAAGGAAACAGAGGAACCCTAATTATTTAAATTCGCAATCAACTAGGAGTCCTTCATGGATGCTATTGAGGAACAATACTACCCTTTTGGAAGTTATAACGATCTGTACACAAAATGGACCACGCTGCGGCAGGAAAGAGACCAAGCATTGCCCGAGTTCACAAATATCTTCCATACCTTGTGCACCAAGCTGGGTATCAAATATTCTGAGAAAAATATGGTGCTCAAGTATCGCGACAGTCTACATAGATATATCCAATTTGAAATGGAGTTTCTAGACATCTCATCTTTGGGTGCAACCCACCGATATGCCGTCAAAATTGAGCAAAAGCTCAAAAAAAAGATGCGACAATTTGGGCTTGGGAACCCCTCACAGCAAAATCTAGGAAAGAGCGGTCCCAACCCGTAGAACAAAGGACAGAGTAAAGACAGACAACCTCAAGACAACCAGTCCAGGCCGCAAGCAAAGAAGGACACCAGAAAGACAAATAAAGATATCGGTGTTACCCATGATTTTGGTCATCATGATGATGTATTGATGATGGTGTACTCAGGCTCTTCATAAGAACTTTCTCCTAAGAAAAGTTACTTTCTTCTCTTTCCAGAAATATCATTTTTGAAGGAAGTTCGCAGGTTGCTAGTATATTTGCTTGCGAGAATGCATGATTCTCACAGGCTGCTTTAATCCAGGGTGCGAGAAGTTCGCACTGTGTTGAACTGCTAGGGTGCGAACTCTTTCTAAAGAAAGGAAAAATATGAATTCTCGATGCTTCTAGAAGGGAATCTTCTAGAAAAATGAGATGGCATTCGAATGGTTATCCTAGTACTAGATTCCCTGATATTTTGGGATCATTCTTATCCAAGTAACTAATTCATTCTCTCCTATAAATTGAGGGAATTCTCATGGAAAAGGTTAAGCAAGGTTAAGCAAGATTCAATGGAGAATTAGTGAAAGAATTGTGTGAAGGACTGAAGCTACAACAGCTTGGAGACTCCAGCAATTTTATCCAAAGGAGTTGATCTTCTTCATGGAAGTGAGAAAGTGTGTGTGTCGGAGCCAAGAGCCATCAAAAGGAAGTTTGCGACATCAAGGCTCAGGTTGTAATATTTACTTTCCATCAATATGATACAGTAATATGTCCCTTTCCCATAAAGCTAATTCCATTTTATTATATAATTCCTTGATCATATACATAGATTGGCGGTTGAATAGATTGTGCTTTCTTCACTTTGGTTGGTTTGTGTTGTCTTGGTCTTGGCTGCACAAGAGTACTGGAGCGAAGCTAGAGCAACAAAGACCATAGGAAGCGATAAAAAGGTATGTTCTTAGTTCTTGCCTCCTATTTAATTCAATGGTCAAAATTTAGGGAAAGAGTCATGTTCTGTCTAGCTTTGTTCTAGATCCAGGTGGATTTAGGGAGATCGGTTAGTGTCCGCACCTACGGATTTATCCAACAACAAAATTGGTGACTCCACTGGGGAAAGTCCCATTTTCTTTGTGGCTTTTTGTATTTTTCTGTGTCCATTTTCTCTGGTTTCACTTTTCTCCTATCTTATCAATCTCTGATTCTTCAGGATATCCTGATAGACCCTCTGGGTCCAGAGGCCTTTTTCAATTTTGCTTCATTTTTCAAATTTTTGATTATGTTTAGGAATTTTCGCACTGTACTTCATTGCAGCCTGCGAGAATAGGTAGATTTCGCACTCTGACCTTAGGTTTCAGTGAGAGGTTCTCGCACCTTGCTCAAGGGTCACCTGCGAGAATCAGTGATTCTCCCACTGTGTAATACTACTTGCCTGCGAACTCTTTTGTCAAAATTTTGATTTTGAGTTTTGGTATGTCCAACTGCCCAGATCAGTTTGCTTGCCTCTTATGAGTTTCTTGGACTATTGATTGATATCTTTCTTGTCTTTGCTTGTGTGCATGAACAATCTTAGGGTTTCAAGGCTTTTCTTGTCTTTTTGTGTCTTGACTTTCGTTTCTTGACTTTTCTTGGCAAAATCATTCTCTCTGACTTCAGAATCTAAGTGTGTTTGATTAGTTAAGAACCAATGATTGGTTGAAAGTTGAGTACTTGGTTTTTCTCATTTGCTTATTGGATTGAAAGCTCATTTTCTTTTGCATTTGAAAAAACTTCATTGGTTTGCACTTTATTTTCACTTTCATTGAAAGAGTTGATTGGGTTTGTCATTGCTTGATTCTTTGCTTTTTTATTTTCTGTATTCTCATTGGCATAGTGAGGATCCTTTTTGAAAAGTGAACAAAACAGTTTTTCTTTCAAAAATTCTTTTCGTTTTAGAAAACATTGAAAATCAAATTATTGATATTGTTGAAGTATTTGAAAAAGACACAATAGTGAATTGTCATTTGATAAGTGATTGTTTGCATTTGCATTTTCAAGGAAATTTTGCATTGTAGTTCAAGGTTGATATGGAAAACTTTCTCTCTCCCATACATAGGATTCATTGAACGAAAAGTGATACATTTCATTCTCATCCTTGCATTATTGGTTCAGAGTCATACAATAAGTTTCACTTCCGTTTCCTTTGAGTAAACAATAGCTCTTAATAACATTGCGTACTCATAAAATTTATCTAGTAACTCTTTTCTAGGGCTCTATTACACCAACATTTAGCTAGGCTAACGCTTTAGAGTAGGAAGAGAGATACACTCTCCAAAAGCACAAAACACACAATAGAATCTTGTGCTAGGGAGTGTTAAATTCCATTTGCAACATCTTGTCCTGAGAAGCCCTTCTCACATAAGAGTCAAGCACGAGGTTGAATTAATATTGGTAGAGTTACTCACCCTGCATTGTTGATATCAGTGTAGAGAGTGCACGTATTACGGGGATCACTCGCAGGTATACCCACAAGGTTGAGTGGAAGCCTTTTGAGTTGATTGCGGGCTAGATACCATGCCCTTGCGTGTGGATCAGACTGTCGACTGTTCCCCCAGGCTTTATTGTTGTTGGTGGTGACCTTAGTGGCCTATCTTTCTAGGTTCTTACCCAAGGTGACTATGGAGGGGAAAGTCTTCACGGTACCTAGAATTGACGTTGACCAAACTCACTTAGGATCCTTGGAGGGTATACCCATGATTATGTGTGGGAGCTTGCACCAGGGTGTAAGTCCGTTAAGCAGGTCGTCAACATAACTTTTCCACTCTAGCCCAGCCCCTTCTCGTCTCGTTGTTGAGACGTTGGATTTCATCACCAACTAGTGGCTTCAAAATTAGAAGGTCTTGTTTGCTTGGTGATTGCTTCCTAGATTTTGTTTACTAGCGCGTGTTGTTTGTTTCTCGAAGTTGACCATAGGATTTTCTTCGCAAAGTTTGTCACTCATTTTCAATTGCTCCTCCACATCGTTCACATAGAATGCAAGGTTTATCTCCAGAGCATCTGGACGGTTCTCAACCCTTGCCTATGGCTACACCTGAGGGCTCTCCTAGGCACAATGAAGCCACAGTCGTCACCATGCCACAAGTGGAACGAACTGATTTTCTAGAACGTTTTCGAATTACAAATACTCGAGAGGATTTTCGACTTCCCAGTGATTCTCAGCGCCCTTTTAGACGACTGAATTCTTCCGGAGAATTAGTTGTTACTTCTTCTGGATCACCCATTGGGCCTTTTCCCGGTGTAGAAGGCCAAGATCCTTTTTGGTCTACAGGTGATTTTCGAAGGACCCTTTTTGGTCTTGGTTCACCTGTGGTCTCCGAAATCAAACCTTCGGTGTTTTCTTAGACAGAGACTGTACCGTTGAATACCACTTATCACTTTACTCTCCCTGCTGAGATGGACCATCTCGTGAATACTACGAGTGTCCCAACCGGGTTTACTGTAGTTTATCTTGCTCCTATAAACACACAGCGAACGCCCAATGTCACTCCGACACTACCACCTGGATACCATGCGTTGAATGCTTTGTTGAATGCTTCTATTCTAACACCTCCGCAAACCCCATCCGGTTCTCCAGGTGGTCCTTCTTTTCCTGGGCACCCTATTCCTAGTTTTATTCCGACACTCCCTCAATTTCCTTCTGGCAATCCTAATCCTAGTGGCACCATCTCGTCCATTACATCGAACTTGCAAATTCCTGTTGGTGGACAAGGTGGTACGATTCAATTTCCTCTTACCGAACACATTCCAATTACTACACAACCTTCGATTGGAACACAACTTCCGGTTGGAACTCTGTCTGTGATAGGGGGAACAACCTCACCTTTTGGACAAAATATACCTCTTGCTTTGGCCCAGTATTGGAATTCGATGATACAAAATCTTCCTCAAATGACTAGGGGGCAGCAGTTGCCTGTCCCTACTATAGGTCAACCATATCCAAGTATACCTAATCCTATTTGGGGTATGAATGCTCAAACTCATGTCCCCACTCAAGGTTACAATTCCTCGAGCTACTATCCTCTCCAGCCACCACCGAATCTGCCTGGGTCTTCCCTTTATGCGCAGACTGCTTACGGTCCTACTGGTTTGCCAATAGGGCTTCCACCTCAAAGCCACCAGTACCCGCAGGTGAATCGATAGTTACCTTTTCTCGCTACTTTGGATTTTTTGGATTTGTCTAGGATTCTAAATGATCCTATTCGTCACTCTCCCCAATGGCCTGTTATTCCAACCAAGCTTCCATCAGATATTCCTAAATTCGACGGCAAGGTGGAAGAGGACCCAAACAATCACATTATGACTTTTCACTTATGGTGTTCATCCAACTCGTTGATGGATGACTCTATTCGTTTACGTCTTTTTCAACGAACCCTTACCGGTTCTGCTACGAAGTGGTATATCGAATTGCCACGAGGTTTCTTCTTTGATTTCAACACCCTAGCTATGTCTTTCCATAAACATTAACAATTACTGATCCGTCATGATACCGGGACTGAGATTTTAACTTCCTTCAAACAAACTAAAGGCACTCATATATCGGATCACATCTATGAGTGGCGAAGGAGATGACGTCCCATTAAACTTGAGCTCCCTGATCAGTTACTGGCAGAATGGTTTACAAAATCATTTGTGAATGAAATCGGTAAGGACATTGCCATGGGTGGCATTGTCACAGAAGAGAAGGCTATCAGTCGTGCTCGGTATCTTGATCTCGTTTATTCACAAATGGGAACACTTTATGATTTACTACCTGAATTACCTCGTCCTAATGCTTCCAGCACTTCAACTACTCTCGCTGCCTCGCATGCGGTTGACGGTGTGATTGGTACTACCCATGCCCAATCACATTCTATTTCAAGCACAAACCCTAAATCTACTTCTTCTAGTGTTCAAAATGCTCCGTCTCCTGCCACTCCCATTGGCAAAACTTCTGAGGTAAATGTTGTCCAATCTACCCCAGCTGGTAAAAACAAATCAAAAAAGGGGAGAGGAAAGAATAAGGAAGGCAAAAATAATAATCAAGCAGAGCCAACTAAAACCCCTCCTATTGAAGATCGGGATAAGCGCAAACCACGATACCCTTGCCTTATCTATGGTGATGATCACTACACGAAGGATTTTCCAAGACGTGCCGAGGTCACTAAGTTCCTTCAAGGAACCACAAATCCACCAGCACCAGCTGTCTTGTCCCAACCCTTCCCGTCTCAACAACATGCTCAGTTGGTCATCCATGATCAACCATCTTCTTCTACTACATCATATGTTTTGATGTGTACTGGTGATTCTAAGCAGAATAATATTGCACTCACGACTCAAGCCAAAGATTATTCTCCATCTAAAGAGAAGGTTGACGACTTACCTCCTGCTTTGGTACAACCCTCTCCAACGACTCCACCTACTAACGATCCTCTTCATCTTGAATGACCGAGCTTCGACACAATTCTGCGACCCCCCCCTAAGTGTGTCGTTCGAAAATCGGCTTTCAATCCTTATGCTCATGCGGCCCAGAACTACAATATTGTTAAATATATGGCTCAGGCACCTTCAGCGATGTCAGCCCTTGAAGTCCTTCAGTCTTGTCCTTCACAACAGAAGGCACTGTTGAAATCTATAGGTGGAATTGACCCGACAGATACGAATTTGATAGTATTTGACTTGGATGATCACATTCCAAGGTTACCCCCTCAACTCGCATTTCAAATCCAAGTTGTTGTCTATGACAAGAACATTTGCCGAACTGTTATCGACGAGGGTGCCTCGACGTGTGTTATGTCTCTTTCTTGTTGGAAAGCCATTGGCTCTCCTCCTTTGAATGAATCCCAAAACATTCTTAAAGCCTTCAATGGCTTGGGTTTTAAGACTTAGGATGTTCTCCCTTCATTTCCTATGACATTAGAAGGTAAAACGGTCCCAGTTGAAGTGGAAGTATTCGATGCTCCCCTTCATTATAATCTTTTGCTTGGACGCAGCTGAATCGATTCCATGCGCGCAGTTGTGTCAACACTTTTCCATGTAGTACGTTTTCCTCATCAAGGAAAGGTTGTTACCGTTGACCAACTTGCCTTCTTCAATTCCGATACTCGTACCAGAAACATGTCGTTTATTGCTAAAACCCCACTGGGTTATGAGAATGTCAGTGTAGGCCTTTTAAAAGACTCCTCATTAATGGGTACTTTCCCCATTCCACCGCCTGATGTTCCACGCCTGTCAGTTGCTTCTATCAACATGATTTCCACCGTGCTTCATGAACTTCCTGTGTCTAATGACCCTTGGATTGTCCCTGACCCTGGAGATCATATTCATTTCAGTGACACAATGCTGTTAAATCCGGTTGAGTCTGCCTATCACTCGATTCAATCGGCAACACCTTCTACCTCTTCTCTTGATGAGTTGTCTCCTGATCCTTTTCATGTTATTTTTTCCACTGACGAGATGATCATGTTCATCATGGAGGACACCCCTTGAGATGATGGGCATCATCGTTCCATTCTCTTTCTAGAAAAACACACTCTTGAGAACTACCAATGGATTTCGACTCTGTCGACCATTGTTGTCATCTCGACAATTTCCGCGACTACACACGATGTGTTTGCCGAAGGGAACCTCAGTAATATCTTTCCCATGATTCCCATTGACATATCCATAAAACCTGGGATTGTTGAAAATGTCCATATTGGAGCTTCATGTTCTTCGGACAAAATCGTCACCTATACGTCTCTATTCAAAGAATTCTGTGACATCTTCGCCTGGAGCTACGAAGAGATGCCAGGTATTAACCCTGCAATTGTTGTACATGAGATAAAGACATACCCCGGTGATAAACCTGTCTGGCAATGCCTTCGTCCAGTTCACCCATGTAAAGCGGTTGTTATCAAGCTCGAAGTTGAGAAACTTCTCAAAGCCGGCTTTATTTATCTGATGGCTCTTACAGAATGGGTTTCCAATCCTGTCCCGATTGATAAGAAAGGTGGCAGTATTCGTGTATGTGTTGATTATAGGGATATTAACAAAGCTTGTCCCAAGGACAACTTTCCTACCCCCTTCGTCGATCAGATTGTCGATGACTGCATCGGAAGTGAAATCTTCTCCCTCATGGATGGTTTCTTCGGCTATAATCAAATTAACATTGCTCCTGAGGATCAACATAAGACTGCTTTTATTTGTCCTTGGGGTACTTTTTCATATCGAAAACTCCAATTTGGACTTAAGAATGCGGGTGCAACTTTTCAACGCGCTATGTCTTATGATTTTCATGATATCAAGCATATCGTTCAACCCTATTTGGACGATTTACCAGCTCATTCTATGCGCTGAGTCGATCACCCTACCCACCTCCGTGCCATTTTCATTCGCTGTCGGTTCTATCGGATACATTTAAAACCTCATAAGTGCGTTTTTTGCATAGAATCCAGCCGTCTTCTCAGTTTTATCGTTTCGCATCAAGGGATCTGGGTGGATCCTATTAAGGTTGAGGTGATCCTTAATCTCCCTCCTCCTTCTACGCTGTGCCAGTTGCAAAGTTTACAGGGGAAAGCAAACTTTCTTCGTCATTTTATCCCTAATTACACTGAGATTACTTGTGGTTTTACGCGGCTACTAAAGAGAGATTCGGAGTTTGTCTGGGATACCATTGCCAACAAATCTTTTGAAGCTTTGAAGTTGTCCCTAACGCGAGCTCCGCTTCTCTTTCCTCCCAATTACAGTCGCGATTATTTCCTTTATCTTCCTGCCTCGGAGTACACTATTGGCATGGTTCTCATCCAAGAGGATGATGCGCACGACGAACATGTTGTTTATTACTTGAGTCGAAATCTCACACCCACGGAAATCAAGTATCAACATGTCAAAAATCTGGCTTTGGCTGTCGTTCAAGCCGTCCAACGCTTCCGACATTATATCTTCTCACGCAAGACTACGGTGATTTCTCATTGCAACCCTATGAAACATATTTTGACACGTCAATTGCTAGGGGGAAAATACTCCAAATGGATTGTGATACTCCAGGAGTTTGACTTGGAATTAGACCGTGCCAAGTCCAATAAATCCTTAGTTTTTGCTGAGTTGATATGTGATTTTCCTCATTCTGCAATGGAAAATGTAGCAGTAGATTCATTACCCGATGAATCTCTTTTCCTTATTCGCACTGATGATCTTTGGTATGGGGATATCATTATATATATCCAAACCCATACTTTCCGGCCTGCTTTGTCTAGTACTGAACGACGTCGTATCCGCTATCAAGGTCGTCAATACATTATCCTCGGGGATACTCTTTACCGTTGGGGAATTGACTCTGTTTTTCAACGTTGTCTAACATTTGATGAAGTCGAGAAAGCTCTAAATGACTTCCATTCCGGAGCATGTGGTGGTCATATGTCTGGGTATGCTACTGCCCAGAAGATCTTATGCGCAGGGTATTTTTGGCCTTCTTTGTTTAACGACTGCATTACTGCCATTCAGAAATGCCATGCCTGCCAGACCTACAATCAGAAAATTTGGTCACATCCTGCTCCTCTTCATCCTGTGGTCTCAGTTGGTCCCTTTGCGAAATGGAGCATCGATTTCATGACCTGTCACCCTCACTCGGCCAGGGGGCATGGTTACATCATTGTAGCCGTTGATTACTTTACGAAATGGGCCGAGGCGATGCCAACATTTGATAACATTGGAAAGACCACTGCCTTGTTTCTTTTTAACCACGTCATATCTTGTTTTGGTGTTCCCCAAGCTATCATCACTGATCACGGTTGCCACTTTAAGAATTTTATGATGTCTGAACTTACTGAGAAGTTGGGTCTTCGTCATGATAACTCAATGCCCTATTATACACAAGCTAATGGCCAGGTTGAAGCAATCAACAAATTTCTCATAACTATGCTTCGACGAATGATAGGAATTCATAAAACAAGTTGGCACACAATGTTGTTTTCGGCATTGTGGGCATACCAGACATCTGTCAAGTCCGCTACTGGGTTTACGCCTTTTCGGTTAGTCTATGGTATGGAAGTCATTCTTCCTATAGAATGCGAGATACCCTCTCTAAAGCTAGCTGTTGAACTCCTACCCAACACTTCTGCTGAAGAAGAACGTCTATTGTATCTAATGTGATTAGACGAAACTCGATGTGATGCCACCCTAGTAATAGAAGCCCAGAAAAAGCATGTCAAGGCCCAATATGACAAGCATGTCAAGCCTCGCATTTTTTTTGAAGGTGATCTTGTTCTTCTCTATGAATAAGATCGAGATTTGTTAGGAGCTGGGAAATTCGAACCCATGTGGCGAGGTCCTTATATCGTTCACCGAGTTTTGGAAAAATGAGCATATGAGTTGGTAGATTACGATGGTATCCCTTTGAGTGAACCTAGGAATGGGTTGTACTTGAAGAAGTACTATGCATAAATCATTTGTGCACAAGTACTTGTATCTTAATGTATCATACTTTGTGTGTGTTACTATAGTTTTCTTTTGTTGTTATCTGGTCTCTGCCTTTATGTGACATTGTGTTTGATTTCCAAATGTCGAAGTTTTCGCTACCCTATATTGGCTTCGCTGATGGTGCTAGCCATAGTACTCAGAACCTTGCTTCCGCTGCATGGGCAATCTATACCCCAACAAATGAACTTGTATCTTTACGAGGTGTATGCCTTGGTCGTGCGACCAACAACATTGCAGAGTATAGTGCCGTTATTGAATTATTGGTTGATGCTATCTCGCTCGGAATTCGTCATTTGGTTGTGCAACTTAACTCGCAGCTTGTAGTACTACAGTTAAGTAATATCTACTCTATTCGAAGTCCTACTTTGTTACGGGTGTATTTGCGAATTCACGTCTTGGAACGTTATTTTGATCACATTGAATATCAACATATTCCTAGATGTCTAAATACATTAACAGATGCATTGGCTAATTATGTATTGGACAAACATTTGAATCATTTATAAATCAAACACATCGAAATTCACACAATATAAAGTAAACCGGTAGAAGCTATCTTTATATATAACGATCAAAAGAGTTTTTTACAGAAAGTTTGCCCGAAGACCAAAATATCAAAATTTGAAGCTTATAGCTTCTACAAAGTGACGTCACGGATGATGTTCACGGTAACACATGACTGCCCTAGCATCCGTACGGAGCAATCGACTTATAGATGCTGATACTCCTACAGTATGACGTTGATCACGTCGTGGAACCTCTTCCAGAGTCATATCTGGAATGTCTGCAGTCAGGCCCTCTAGATTCTGTTCCACCACTTGATAATCCTCAACATACTATGGTGTTGCTACTACCTCTCCTCGCTTCTGGATAGGAGAAGTGCCAGGAGGTCTATAAGGTCCAACATCTGTGTTATCAAAAAACAATTTTGTATTAGTCTTTGGATGAACATATAAAACGAAAACATTTGATTATGATAAAAAATTCACAAACATTTAAAAAGAAAAAAATGTGTGTCCTTCTTACCAAGGTCCCCCCACTGAGCATCCTCTGGTAATGCCAAATCTGGATCTCCTCAGAAATCCAGCCCATCATAAGCGTAGTCATCAACCATCAACATCTTTGGTTGAAGCCAGTCAAAGAAAGTATCGTCATATTTGATGATCGGTCCTGCTACATTCCGGGCCATGAGCCGACACCATCTCAACATACGCGGATCCCTGGGAGCCGGTAAATTCCACTCCACCCATAGCCTCAGTAATGGGACCCGCTCTAGGAAGAAGGATACCAGCAAAGATCCATACCCGAATTTCTTCAGGTTGTCATGTCTGGACTTAGTCAATTTCTTTTTTATATTGCGCAGCACAACATCTACCCAGTTGAACACTCGAGGCTCAGTACACTCAATAGCATACTGGAAGTAACTCTGTAATGCCATATGAGGAGGAGAACTCCCAACCATCCGAGCTATAGTGAATAGGATAGTATGGAGGGTCAAATCTTGTACCCCCCAAATCACTACCTTTCCTTTCTTTCTCTCAGTCTCGGGAACGTAGTGTATGCGGAAATACTCACTCATCGGTAGCCCACCACCTCTACTACTAGTCAGGCTAACATAGTATCCTCGTCAGGACAATCCGGTCAAAAAGTAAATGTCCTCAATGTCTAAGGACAATGTGTGGACCCCCACATGAAACACCTGCTGATCTGGGTCCCACATACACACCAAGTACTCTAAAAGTCTGACCTGGGCCCTCATGCCTGGGATGCGAAAGTATTTCAAGAGCCCACAATCTCTCAAAGCAGCTATGGTAGGAGGATGATTTTCAGCCATTGCATTGTCCTCTTCATGTTCCCTTTCGCGCCACTCTAGCACCATGTTGATGGCCAATTACCTACATAAGGAACACAATAAGAGGATTAATAACTTTTCCATGCTTTGGATCTTTTTCATTGGCTAAAAATTTAAAAAACAATTGGGCTTTGCGGTTCTCGCTGGTGCACTGTGTGCACAGTGTGAGAACCTCACAGGTGGCTTAAGGCTCACCTATGAGAATGCATCATTCTCACAGGCCCCGTATAGCCTGCCTGCGAGAATGGCAGCGCACATATAGGGCCTAGAAAACCATCTTAAAAATAGCAATTTAACCAATGAAATTACAAATTTAAGGATGAAGATCTTACCTAACTGTCGCAGACGGCTCACTGATTGGTCTCTCATAGCTCCCGCAATCTAACGTTGAACTTGGAGGGTAAAGGAGGGGTTTTTTGGAGCTCAATAGTGGAAATGTAAAATGGTATGGTAAAAAGAATATTTACTCATTTTATTTACTTTTATTATATCATTTTGGGTTTTTGTGATTATTTATTAATTAAACCCTAATCCCTAATGGCATGTTGAGTGTAATTCTTGCAGACGTGATGACTTTGATGATTCAATACAGGGCTACGGACATGTTTTTCTTTGTTATCGTGTGTTTTTTTATTGTTTTTATGGTTTTTACATAAAACCTCGAGCATGGCCTTTGTCCGTTCTTGTGCTCGTAAATACATGAGAATGCGATCGAGCGTACTTTTATCACTTTTTCGGGCTCAACAAGGTTATATGAAAAAGGAATCCCCCTGGAGTTCTCTTTAAGCTCTTTTTAGACTCTCTAAACATGAAAAGATCATCGAGCGACCTTGCTATTTTCACACTCGATAAAGTATTTGAAGTAAGCGTCTGGTGAGCGATAATTTATCTCTTTTTCCGTCTCATTCGGACTATTTTACGAAAAAGGAACTGAGAGAGTTCTCTTTTAAGTGTTTTTCCAAACTCTATAATCTGGAAAAACCTTCGATTTTTCTATCTCTGGACTCGTTAAACAAACATTGACAGACCTGTGATGGGACCGAACCACTCCTTCTTAGGGTTCGTTAAACATACTCCGAGGGACTCGTCCGAAGGATGAGCTTACATCAACAAGCATATGTTATCCTCCTCAAGCTTGCGTAAAAATAAAAAGGTACTCGCCATAAATGGTGGGGGAAAATTTGGAAAAGGGATATGTTTTCATCTTCATATTGATTGGCAGTAAGTGTCGCTCTTGAACATGACACCCCCTATTCATCATTTAAAGTCGGTTTGGGAAATCCATTTGTCTCTCATTCAATCGATTACAAGGTCATTCCCTATGTCGTCTTTGACTCAATGTTGCCAAATCATTGGTCATGTCGTTCATATGTTCAAGAGAAGTCCATCTGAAACCTATATTGAGTCATCCATCTGCAGTTATCCATTCTCTCTGTGTCGGCCTTCCCTGTGTCCAGTCCAATTCACATCATACTCTATTTCACTTTCAAAAACTGTTACTCATTTCGTGTCATTGATGGGGGATACATCAAGGCCCTCCTGTGACAAGTTTTGTTCCGTCAACTTCAGCTCATTATCCGGAATCAAGACTTAGAAATTATATAGTACCTTGGAACTTGCATGCCTCAATGGTAGGTTTCCTCGCTTTCGACAGTGGGCTTACATCATTGACCCCTGATCAAAAGATTTCATCGAATGTTCGACTTCAAATCATTTATTCACACTCGATGGATTGTACTATGTACCTTGGGAGTCATTGACATCAATGGTGATTTCCCTCGCACTTGTTAACGGTTTCATCAATGACCGGTAATCAAGTGGTTTCTACCATGTTCGACTTCAACACAACATGTAATCACATGGTTAGATTTGTACTTTGGGAGACAAAATTGAAGACCCTGGATATCATCTTTGCGATCTAGGTTGCGATGGAGTATGTATAATTTGTGACACATAGATCCACTGTGTATGTCTCATGGCTATGTCGTCTTGATTTGAAAATTTTCGCATAGATCCACAGTGTATTCCAAGTGGCTATGCTATATTTTGATGGCATGGATCCACAGTGTATGATTAGTGGCCATGACCCAGGTCTACAATGTCATCAATCTGTGATCTAAGTATGGGAATGCCTACCTCGGAATTGATATATACGATAGTCTGCAGATGCTTGTTTGTTCGCAGGTTTCCAATTAGATGTGCTCCTGGTTCTTGAAACACACATGCAACTTACAAAGTCTATCAACTGTCATTGGTTCGACTCTCTTACTTTGGGGGGCATTCTATTACCCATGATTTTGGTCATCATGATGATGTATTGATGATGGTGTACTCAACCTCTTCATAAGAACTTTCTCCTAAGAAAAGTTACTTTCTTCTCTTTCCAGAAATATCATTTTTGAAGGAGGTTCGCAGGCTGCTAGTATATTTTCCTGCGAGAATGCATGATTCTCGCAGGCTGCCTTAAGCCAGGGTGCGAGAAGTTCGCACTATGTTGAACTGCTAGGGTGCGAACTCTTTCTAAAGCAAGGAAAAAGATGAATTCTCGATGCTTCTAGAAGGGAATCTTCTAGAAGGATGAGATGGCATTCAAATGGTTATCTTAGTACTGGATTCCCTGATATTTTGGGATCATTATTATCCAAGTAACTAATTCATTCTCTCCTATATATTGAGGGAATTCTCATGGAAAAGGTTAAGCAAGGTTAAGCAATATTCATTGGATAATTAGTGAAAGAATTGTGTGAAGGACTGAAGCTACAGCAGCTTGGAGACTCCAACAAGTTTATCCAAAGGAGTTGATCTTCTTCATGCAAGTGAGCAAGTGTGTGTGTCAGAGCCAAGAGCCATTGAAAGGAAGTTTGCGACATCAAGGCTCAGATTGTAATCTTTACTTTCCATCAATATGATACAGTTTATGTCCCTTTCCCATAAAGTTATTTCCACTTTATTGTATAATTCCTTGATCATATACATAGATTGATGGTTGAATAGATTGTGCTTTCTTCACTTTGGTTGGTTTGAGTTGTATTGGTCTTGGCTGCACGAGAGCATTGGAGCGAAGCGGGAGCAACAAAGACCATAGGAAGCGATAAGAAGGTATGTTCTTAGTTCTTGCCTCCTATTTAATTCAATGGTCAAAATCTAGGGAAAGAGTCATGTTCTGTCTAGCTTTGTTCTAGATCCAGGTGGATCTAGGGAGATCGGTTAGTGTCCTCACCTACGGATTTATCCAATAACAATCGGGAAGTGGTGTGACTTCCATAAGAGCCCCTGGCATAACACTGATGATTGTCGCTCGAAGTAGTTGCTGGTGTCTGAGGTGAAAGCCTCTTAATCAGATGTGGGTTCCGACTCTGAGTCGAAACTAGAAATGGGGAGATGGATCATAGATGCAAATCCTAGTGCTACCGTTGCTACCAACAAGCTCCATCCCAGTGAACCAAACGAGCCAGAGGAAGGTGAGCACCTTTTTCATTCACAGATGTGGATGAAGGGTACCCCATTGCACTTCATCATTGATAGCGGTATCCAAAACAACCTCATCTCAGTAGATGTTTTCAAGCGACTCACCCTGCCGACAACGCCGCACCCGCATCCCTAAACCATCGGATGGCTCCACCAAGGAAGCAACATCTGCATCAGCCAACAATGTCACATGTCATACGACATGAATCATTCAAAGATGAGGTATTGTGTGATGTTTCCCCTCTCAAAGTTTGTAATGTTTTTTTGGGCCAACCATATTTATGGAAACGTCATGTTGTATATGAGTCTAGGCCTCACAGTGTTATTATTACTTTAAACAAGAAATTGTACAGGATACCCGAGGCAGTCCCACCTAGTGTTATTTCCTTGATCTCTACCAAGAAATGAAGAAAAGTCATCTCTCAGACAGGGAAGTTTGTCTTCTTTGTGATTCTCTCTCAGAATGAGCGAAAGATCGCAGCCACATACAGGGTCTTCACGGTCGACCTCTCCACATAGAAAAAGAAAGTGGATAAGTTCATGGAAGAATAATCAGATATCTTCTCCTCACCTACCGGGGAACCTCTGCACTGTCAGGTCAAGCACCCCATCGATCTGACAACTGACACACCGCTGCCCAATGGGCTAGTCTATCGTCGCTCTTTATTAGAGAATGAAGAGATCAAGCGGTAGATCTAAGAACTGATCCAAGAGGGGCACATCCATCCCATATCATCACCTTGTGGGAGCCCAATCATGCTAGTATAGAAGAAAGATGGAACCTAGTGACTCTGCATTGATTACCAGGCCCTAAATAAAATCACAGTCAGAAATCGGTACCCGATTCCTTGGATCGACAACCTCCTTGATCAGCTCACGGGGGCCAAATACTTCAGTAAGATTGATCTGAAGTCTGGCTACCACCAAGTTCCAATAAAATAGACAGATGTATGGAAGACCACCTTCAATTCAAAGAAATGTCTTTTTGAATAGTTGGTCATGCCCTTTGGTTTAACAAATTCTCCAGCCACTTGCATGAGGATGATGGACGATATCCTGCGACCATTCACCAATACTTTTGTAGTGGTCTATCTGGATGACATCCTCATTTACATCAAGACTTGGGCAGAATACTTGCAACATATTCAACAGATTTTGCACACCCTGCGACAACACCGACTCTGTGCCAACTTGGAAAAATTCTCCTTCGGCATGGATAGGGTTCATTACCTAGGCTACATCATTGATCAACATGGAGTACATGTGGATATAGCCAAAATCCAAGCTATCCGTGACCATCTAGCCCCAACCACAGTCACTGAGCTTCGAAGCTTCTTTGGCCTTGCCAATTTCTACTGCAAGTTCATGTTGGGATTCTCCCATATTGCATGGGGCCTCAACCAAGTAACCAAGGGTGGTGGTAAGGAGAAATTTTTGTCCATCAAGAGAGTGAGTGAAGCTAATTTGGGTATCCCACTACATTCGAGTGGAAGGACACTTCTGCGTCAAAAATACAGTGGCAATGCTGCAGAAACATTTATACTGTCGAAACTTCGACAGGAGGTCAGCAAGTATATCAAGTCCTGCACTGCCTGCATGATTGCCAAACCAACCACTAAGAAACAGGGCATGTACACCCCTCTACATACTCCTGACAGGCCATGGGAATCCATCTCAATGGACTACATGGCGGGCCTCCCGTTCACCAAGCGGGGCAACGACTATGTTTTTTTTGGTTGTGGATCACTTTTCTAAGATGGTAATTATAGCTGCTTGCAAGAAAAGCATCACAATAGAGGCCACTACCAAGCTCTTCTTTGAATGAGTCTGGTTACATTTTGGAAACCCAGAAACCATTGTCTCATATCGGGACAAGTGATTTCTCAGCACATTCTAGTCAAGCCTTTAGTCACTGTTGGACACCAAGCTCACCAAATCCATGACCTTCCACCCCCAAATAGATGGCCAAATCGAGGACGTAAATCAAATGATCGTGCATATCTTGTGCATGTATAATTCCAAGAACCCTCTCACATGGGATGAGAGTCTCCCCTATGTTCAAAATAAATACAACTGAGCCTTGCATATCTCAACCAACGACAACCCCTTTCAGGTGGGATTGGGATTCCAACCATTGGGTCCCATAGATGTTGCACTACCCCTTGGATGTTGCACTACCCCTTGTGGTCACCTCGGCCGACTCATGTCCTACTCCAACTGAAGTTGACAAAGCCACCCAGTTCATCAAGCAGATCCATCACATCCACCAATAGGTTCAGGATACCCTAAAGAAGTCCAATGACAAGTACAAGCAGTGCCATGATCAACACCGAGTGCCACATAAGTTTCAGGTGGGTGACAAAGTTTGGTTGCACTTGTAGAAAGAGTGCCTTACAGGACCCCATAGGAAATTTTTCCCATTCTGTTATGGGTTGTACACCATCACCAATTTTGTGGGTGATAATTCTTTTGAGCTCAACATTCCTCCTTTCCTTGGCTTGCACCCAATGTTCAACGTGGATATCCTTCGACCGTATTTCCCACCATTATTGGACACCTCAGAGATAGTAGAACAACTGACGCCAACAGAGATCAACCTCGACTACATACAACATGAATCCAATGATCATATTGTGGAAAAACATATCAAGGGAACTCGCCAGCAAAGGATCCAACTTTATCGAGTTGTCAAAGCACGGTAGCTCCTGCACCAAGGCAAGTGGCTTACCTGGGGCCAAATTCAGCAAAAATTTCTTCATCTGATGGGGGAACTCAACGCAATGGAGGTTGTTTCTTCCTAATGGGGTATGATTGATCCATATGGATGTTGGTGTCCTCCCACCTATTCCAACTAGCTCATTTTGGCAGTTTTTTCCCTAGTTTTTGGGTCCTTTACTTGCGAGGCTATTTTGAGGCCCTAAACAACATTTTTTAGGGCTCACCAAAATTAGAATGGATTTTGATGGATGGAAAAAAAATGTGTAGTCCTCGGATATATCTTTCCAATGGGCTATCATGTGCCTAAAATAGAGATCGTATGTAAAAGTTATGACCTCGAGAAGTTGATGTACTAACTTACCCAAATGGGGCTTGCATGACTTTTGGCACTTCATCTCCTAGGGTTAGGTTTTTTGGATTTATAGGGTTTTTGACATTCCTGTTTATTGTAAAAAAGCCTTCATAGCCTCATTGTAATCATATTCTTGCGAATGAGCGTAGCTGTCACATCTCTTCTCAAATATAAGCCACCACCATTCTAGCAACCTTGTTTCCGCTGCATTTTACAATTTCAACTTATTTCCTTATTGAATAGAAACCAATTTTACTGTATACCTGTTGTTTTGTGTTAAGCATATTTTGATAATAATTCGTATTCATTTCATTTTGTAAATATATTCTGTATCACCATCAATTTCCACCTGGATCAATCCTCCCCTTTAGGAAGCAATGGTCCCCATTGTGTCAATTTCCCTCATTAGATGGGGAAACTTTTGTTGAATTTGACTCTTGGTCGACCACTTGCCTTGGTGAAGAAGTTTTCTATCTTTGATAACCAAATAGAGTTCTATGTATGTTGGTGGGTTACCTTTGCATTGGTGTCCATGATCTGATTCATTGTAGCATGCTCAATGCATTTATGATTGAGTTATGTAAGGGCCAAATGCTCATCCACCTATGAGGTGGCTAATAAGAGTGGAAAATATGGTCGAAGCAGCTCCACATTAGATATTGGATGCAAACCAAGGAAAAGGGGAATACTCAATTCAAAATAATTCTCACCCAGAGCCTTCATGATGGTGTAAGGCCCATGTCAGAGTAGTCTGAGCTTCATGTGGGGGGCTATGAGACATTATTTCCATGAATGAAACCACGACTTATCACCAACTTGAAAATTGTGTGGAACGTAATGCTAGTTATTTTGTTGCTTGTACTTGGCATTGACTTTCTACAAGATATCATGAACTTGTTGTTGGATGTGAGATATCCATTCAACAAATTTGGATTCTCTATCTACCTCAGTTTCAGCATGGGAGGAGTCTCATTGTGAAGATCCAATGGGAAGAGATACATCAATGGGAGGAAATGTTTGGAACCCCAAGCACACCTGAAAAAAATTATGGCCAATAGAGTTGTGGAGTGCTTTGTTGTAGTTATTCTGAACATATGGAAGGCTCCCATCCCATGAACCCAGATGCTTGGAGTTGTAGGTGTGTAGGACATGCACAATCATTTGATTCACCACTTCTACTTGTCCATCTATTTGAGGGTGGAAGGCAGTCAATTTGGTTAGCTTTGTATCCATCAAAGACCATAGAATGGACTAGAAGGTATTGAGGAACCTACTATCCCTATCTGAAATCATGGTCTGTGGTAGCCCAAAATGAACCCAAACACACTCAAAGAAGAACTTAGTATTGGCTTTGGTTGTGATACTCTTCTTACACAATGCCAACATGGCCATCTTAGAGAACTGATCGACAATCACAAAGACACAATTGTTACCATGCTTGGTGGAGGGAAAACCTAACATGCAATCCATGGAGACTAACTTCCAAGGCTTGTCGAGGGTAGGTAGAGGAGTGTACAAACCCTTCTTCTTAATGGCAGCTTTAGCAATGGCATGGGTGGGACATGATCTAATATACATGTTGACGTGCTATCATAGTTTTAGATTGGAGAAATATTTTGAATTATTGCTATTATATTCTCCACACTAGAGTCCCTGCCACTTGACTGTAATGTACCTCCCAAAATAACTTTTCATGCTTGCTTGAAGGAACACAAAGATGGACCAAATAGCACAAAAGTGCATCTTGGAGGGAAATTCTGGAAATTGTTTACTTGTGCCCAATGTCTAATGTGTTGTAGTGAAGTTAGGGTTGTTTTCATATAATTGGGGCCACCTAGAGGCCTCATTCCCACAACAGTTAATAACTATGGCTAGCACCACAATTGGGGGATGGTTGAGGTAGTCTACAACACAATTTGTGTTTCCCTTCATGTACTTAATGTTCAAGGGGAATTGTTGCAAGTACGTGGACCACTTCTGATGGAGGTCATTCTATAACTTTCCTTTTGTTTGCATGAATTGCAAAGGCTTGTGATCAGTGTGGATGATCATTTCCTTTACCGGTATATAATGCTTCCATTGTCGACATGCTTGCACAATGGAGTACATCTCCTTGTCATAGGTGGGATACCTATGAACAATATAATAGAATCTATTGTTGTGATATTCCACCATATGTCCATGCTAAGTGGGGACTACACCAATAACATAGTTGGAGGCATTTGTCTCAATTTCAAATGGTTGTTGTAGGTCTGGCAGAGTGAGGACTAGTGACGCGAAAAAGGTTGTGTTTCATATCTTTGAATGCTTTCTATTGCAACTCGAACCAGGAAAACTTGGCTTTGGCTCCACCCTTTGTCACTTGGCTTAAGGACCAAGCGATATGAGAGAACCCCAACACGAACCTACGGTAGAAGTTGGCAAGGCTTAAGAAGCTATGGAGCACTATTAGAGTTGTCGAGGTTGGCCAATGATGAATGAATTGGATCTTGGCTAGGTCCACATGCACCCCATGTTCATCCATGATTGAGCTTGGATATTGAGTTCTTTGCATTTCAAATGAGCATTTCTCTAGATTGTCATATAACTTGTCTTGTCGTAGAGTGATCAATATCTGTTGAATGTGTTGCAAATGTTATAACCAAGTTATATTGAAGATGAGGATGTCATCCAAATATATGACCACAAAAGAGTTTGTGAACAGATGCAAAATATCATCCATCATCCTCATGGACATTTTCAGAGAAATAGTCAAGCCAAAAGGCATGACCTTCTTTAGAATTGAAGGTGGTCTTCCATACATCAGTTTGTTCAATTGTGACCTAGT
>JZKD02S0726514.1:206073-227383 GCA_000966675.3 Picea glauca | reverse complement strand
CCTGCATGGAAGAGTGTACATACTTCTGGGGTGTAAATACTTCATGGGGTATAACCACAGCTGAAAACAAGGACCTCTGAATCAGGAAGATAATCAGGCTCCACAACCCACAACTTATTGTACATAAGGCTCCTCTTAATAATCAAGAAATTGGCATAAACGACCAAGGTCCATAGTAGCTTTGTTGACCTAGACATTGATTTACAAGGAAAGATTGTTGATTACTACCTATTTCTTAGACCAAGAAAAGCATCTTAAAGCATCTATATTCTTGAAAATGATAGTTTTTTGGCATTTACAAATATGAAATAAAATCCCAATTCTAATTAAAAGCTGAGAAACATCAAAATTTACAATTCAAAGTTAGTTTTCACCTAACACTACTAACTTCAAATGAACAAGGTTGAGAATCAATCACTATAGAACTTTGTAAACCAAAGCCATATTGCTTATTCTTTCAACAAAAGTACCCAAACAAGTGATTCAATGTTTCTAACATTCCACTAAAGTGCATGTTTCATGCAAGCTAATTTTCGTACTAAGCCCTTCTAGCAAAATCATTTATTCCCATCCATTGTCTTATTAACTAAGAGAATTGTTATTTCAATTTTAATCTTCCAAGGGTACGGGAGAAGCACTTATAGCAAAGTCATTTGTACCCATCCATTATATTATTGACAAAAGGCTTTGTTAACTAAGAGATTTGTTATTTCAATTTTAATCTTCCAAGGGTATGGGAGAAGCACTTATAGCAAAGTCATTTGTACCCATCCATTATATTATTGACAAAAGGGTTTGTTATTCTAATTTTATAGGAAATATGCCCAGCTTATATTTTTTATTTTATCCATAATGTTTTAGGTTTCTCAATTTATATTTAAATCCTTTAAATACAAGAAATAATGTACCCAATCCCTTTATTGTCACCGCATTATTTCATTTTCATCTAAAATATTTGGTAACATGACTTGGTAACGTAACTTCATGTAATAGTTCCCATATCCATTTGTAATTCTGACTACAATTTTTAAGCAATCCTTATCTTGATTGCAGATTTTTTTGCATCCAATGGGCATGGAGCAAAGTCAACCAATAACTTTGTTCCATGTCTATGGAATGAACTAAATCTACAATCTAGTTAAGTTAGAGTCAATTTTTAACCTCTTCCATTATTGTAAATAGTGAGCCATGGACACCAAATGTCCAATTTGTAGTGAAAATTTTACATAATGTTGTTGCAGGAGTTGAGGGCAGAATATTATATTGAGACGATTATTTGTAAGTAGCTTTGATGAAAGATTAAAAAGAATTGAGAGGCCCTTTATCACACCTTCTTTCTCGCTTCACCTTCCATGACCAATGCCTACTTTGTGGTATATCAAGTTGCATTACTACTGTAATTATGGCATGATGGCAGAGCTCATTAGTAATGTGCAAACGGTGGAACCTACATTGGGATCAAATTGAGTCTAGTTTCCCGTTGTATGTTAGTGTTACATTAGGATCAAATTGAGTCTAGTTTCCTGTTGTATGTTAGTGTTGGAAAGCTGTTACAAAGGGTAATGGAAAAAACTATTTATTCCTATACTGCAAAGAGAGGTAGAATGTGTAACAATTGGAATTAATGGAAAAAACTGTTTATTCTTATACTGTAAAGAGAAGTAGAATGTTTAACAATTGGAAATTTGGCATATCAGTTATGTGAGAGAGGTAGAATGTGTAATAATTGAAAATTTGACATATAAGTTATTTGAGAGGGCATCCATATCATATGTTATAAGTTATTTGAGAGGGCATTCATATCATGTGTTATAAGGCTTGAACAAAGAACTGATAAATGTGTAGAGAGGGTTGCTTCCTTAGTGCTATTTGTAGGTTGATTGTAGTTATCCAACAACGATATAAGGAAATCTGTAGTTTATATTTTGAATTTTATTGATATTTTTTTCCAACTGAAATTTGGTGGGGAAACTTAAGAGATGCTTACTCATATTTGTGAATGACGTCTCTAATAAGTTTATCTACATAAACTAATACACCTAATCCAAGGGATCTAAAAACATCGGTTAACACATAACTAGTCAAATATAATCAAATACACAACATTGGTTACAACCAAAAACTCCTTATACTTTAAATTTCACTAACATGACAAGGGAACACCACTCTTTAATTTAAATAGGCAGACAACAAAGCAACCACACCTTAGACTTTGAATTTCACTAGCATGCCAATGGAATGCCACACTTTAATTAAACCAACCAGGCAGACCACAAAGCACCAGATTCTACTCCATGTACACTTGGATCGATACAATGTAAAAATGAATATGATTCCAAATTTCCAAATACACCAAAATTTCTTTGACATCATATTTGTCTGTGTTAACAATAATTTGTTGAGCGACAGCAGAAACAAAGCAGTTTCGTATCCGGCATACAATTTCAGTGTAATGCATAACTCTGATTGCAAATTGACAGAGTGTGTATAAAATTTGACAACCACAAAGAAGTCCTATGCACCCAATTTGCATGCAAGTTTCACTAAAATATAATAAGGATTTGCAGCTCTGCCCAATGATTTGAACTTGTGACCTTTTAAAGATTTGAACCTATGATAACTTTTTAAGAGGAAACACATGTTTTTCACCATTAAGCCCACCATTAACCATTATATTTTCCTTTCATGTTTAAATTTAAATTTATAAAATCAATCATTTTGTTTTTATTTTTTAAAATATATATATAAATGTAATTTCAATAAAAATTTTTTATATATTTTAATTTGTAAAATCAAATATTTTATTTTTATTTTTTAAATATATATTTATATAAATGTAATTAAAAATTTTTTAATATGTAATTACATTTGTTTGTAAATAAAATTAACTCATTAAAAAAAAAACCTTTCTTAGTACATATTTTCACTTCTCTCAAATATGTTTAAATGAATTTCTTTCTTAGTAGTAAGCGTACACGTTTTCACTTCTCCCACATATCTTTGCGTGTTGACTTTGTTGAAAGCTGAAAAAGAGTAATTCTTCATAATATTAACTCATACTCACAAAAAAATCAACCAAAATAATATGCTCGAATAATTCAATTTTTCCACACCAAAATATTAGCACTAAAAATATATATAACAATTACATATATTAATATATTTTAAAAACTCTCCTCGCCTTCAGTATGTTATAATAATAATAATTTATTTTTAAGGTCACGGCCAAGCCAGCACACTAAATTGGTGTATGAGACCCCCTTGTTTGTGGGACAAGGGACCCCTCTCCGCCCAGCGATTTGACTGGTAAAGTCTACGAAGGTATACATACCCTACCCCCCTCTGGATTTGAACCTGTGACCTCTTAAGAGGAAACACATGTTCTTAACCATTAGGCCCACTCAAGCTGTATAATAACACACTACCTAACCTGTGGTTGTTAACCTGAATCATAATCCAAATTATCAAACCGCATATCAAGTCAAAGTAATTCGAGGATGACGTCAGCTTCATGTGCATGGGGTAAAATTTGTGGGAATCGTAAGTCACTATTATTTTTCACTTGGCCGGCCAAGAGGGATCAAAGGGTTAAATTTGAAGTGGAGTATAAACCTAACGTTTTTAACCTTCTTTTGGTACATTTTCTCAAGTAGTTTTGTTTAAAAATTAGTCACAAATTTATAAGGATTGTTGGAATTACAGATTTTAATTATTGAGTTTACATACTTGGATTGATTCAATGATTTTTAAGGGTGTTGAATTGATATATGCATTCAAAAATGCAATTTAAGTAATGGAAAATTGTCATTTCACCAACAATTACACAGTGGAATTCAATTTAAGTAATGAAAATTGTCATTTTACCAACAATTACACACCCGAATTCTAATGATAGTTGTCATCGAATAAAAAAAACATAAAACATTTAGACTTGTCCTAAATTTGAGGATAACATGATCAGGACCTCCGTGACTTTGTTTCCACCCATAGCATATATGTCACATAGGTGGAGAACTCGGGCGGATGGTGGAAACATCCATTATCCCTAACGACATGCAATATCGTAGCTTTTCAACTCAGTGACAAGGCCACACCAGTTTAGTTGGCCCAGACTACGCCTAACACTTAGATTTGTTTACCATTCAACAGTTTATGACTACATCCATGCTTAGAACATACAACGGTAAGAAGAATGCATCAAGATATAGTTAAACAAATGTGCAAGTAAGTTGGGCGACCAAACCGGCCTAATACCCAATTTTTATTACAAAGAGAACAATGTGTTGATCTTGTAGCTCATGCCACACTAAAGAAGATTTACAAGGAGCTTCCACTAAGTTATATCCAACAATACACCTATGTGAATACAAAAGAAAAACCTATGCCATGCCTTCCTTGTGAATCCCAGCTTCGTGCCACCGACTGAAACACTTGATGAATGATTTCAAACTTCACCCTCAAGCTTCATACCTGTGGTTCATCATGACATTGTCATGCAACATCAAACCTCACCACATAACTCATCTCGCCCAACGACTGTTTCAACTCAAGAAAACTCACCCTCTTCTATTGTCTTTGTTTGCAAACTCCACAAGCGGAAAAAGTCGTCGACCAAGTGCGACTTGGCCCCTTAGGAGGAGCTCACCCTCTCTACCAAGATCTTGCCTCAGACACCTCAATCCCTACCGTTGTGAAGTGTGATTGTTCCATGCCAATTTTCCCTTCATTTGAACTCACCCTTGTGCATATATAGGCACCTTCCCTCATGAACTAGTGCATCTCATGCCCATGGGTTGACCTGTCATTTGGCCAATTTTTCCACTTATCGATCGACTAACCTTCATTAGGTGTGCACGTCCCTTAGGTGAGTCAAACCAACTCGTCTAAGTGCACCCTCCTTGCCATGGATGACTCATTTGTTTCATTGGGCACCCCAAGACTTTCCCACAACCTTCGTTCAACCATCTCATGGTCTAACTTGTGTTGCATGACACCTTGTGGTAAGTTCCAAATATCTGAATACAAAAGCACCATAATAGATATAGAACAATATAAAATAAACCACACTTTATTATTAGCAAACCCTTATGGTAGGGAAACACCATACAATGGTTCCTATTATGGAAGGGATCCTCTCCTGTTCACTTGCCTCTTCGAGGGGGCATCCTCTTATTGAGCTACCGCTCCAAATACAAGACTTCTCTTCATATCTCATTACATTTCTTGAACCCCTTTATATAGTGTTACCATCACCTAAGAACATTCTAGAGGAGGAATCTTCTAGAAGCAGAACATTCTAAGAAGTTTTCTTACAGTTATTATGTCTAACTACCCATTTATTATATCTAACTACCATAGTGGGCCTTATTTAATAATATAGTGGACCTAGTCCATCTTACATTGAATGGCCTCCACTACCTCTCTAGCTACCTAACATTCCATCCCCCTTATGAAAGCGTTGTCCTCAATGCTTGTTATGAGGGTGTACAACCATATACTAGGGTCCCATGGATAAGTGTGGACCATAATGCTAAAGAATACTGGAGAGCTAAGGTCCCATGTATAAATGTGAGCCACCATGTTGAAGTAGTTGAATTGCCACTATGAACTCCACGTTGAAGATATTGGAACTTGGGAACCAACTGAAAATGATGCTCTAAAGATTGACATTGATCATGTGGATCGAAATATTTAGAACCGACAAAAAATGCATCCACTGCTACTGGAGAATAATAAAACTGAAGAAGAATATGTAGAAAATGATCTTGTTTACTCTCCAGGAAGTTCTCTACCTGACGGGGAGTAGAGTCATCAAATAGAATATGGAAGTGGTTGTCATCCCAGAAATGACAACTATCCATATACCAATCATCACAATCATCCTCCAAAGCATACCAAGCATACACCTCTTGATTATATTCATCCATGATGTCTGCCATAATATATCTCTCATGTAGGCGAGCCAAGGACCTTTGAATATTGTGATAACTATCTATGGGGTCGTGTAGACTATCCTTGATGCCCTGCAGATTGTCATGCATATCAACTTTGAGGGCTTCAATCTGTCGTAAATTTCCTTGAGCTGAGAGTGAATATCCATTAGAAAGTCCACATATAATATACCAAAAAAAAACTCTCAAAATTATCTAACCAATGGCTTTGATTTGGTAGAAATACCATCACCCTGTGAGAAGTTATGAACTCTGCAGTAATGCCGCCATCACAAAGACCCTAGAAAATAACTGATTTTAAATCGACTATATCTTCACTTCCAGAGCTCCGATTTGGGTAATTCATATTTTGAAATCAATTATTTTTGAAAGAGGAACTCAAAACTATAATTTGTTTTGGAAAAGTTAGCCCCAACTACAACAGAAATCAGAAAAATTGCACGACCTTCTGCAGAAAAACCCTGAAAATATCAGATTTTAAAATGTCGATAACTTTCTAAGAGGAACTTTGATATACAACCATTTTTTGCAAATTTTGCACAGAAATGTAAAGAAATCGTCTGAGATGTAGCAACCCTCTTTTTCTTATCCAGAAAAATATGCAAAAATAGAAAAACAAATTTCCCACAATTCCTACCAAGGAAAGTGCTCTGATACCAATTGTTAAGTTTCAAATATATGAATACAAAAGAACTGCAATAGATATAGAACAATATAAAATAAACCCCACTTAATTATTATCAAACCCTTATGGTAGGGCAACACCATACAATGGATCCTATTATAGAAGGAATCATTTCATGTTCATTTGCCTCTTCGAGGGGGCATCCTCCTATTGAGCTATCACTCCAAATACAAAACTTCTCTTTATATCCCATTACATTACTTGAACCCCTTTATATAGTGCTATCATCACCTAAGAACATTCTAGAGAAAGAATCTTCTAGAAGCAGAACCTTCTAAGAAGTTCTCTTACATTTATTATATCTAACTACCATAGTGGGCCTTATTTAATAATATAGTGGACCTAGTCCACCTTACATTGAATGTCTGCCACTACCTCTCTAGCTACCTAACACCGTAGCTATGCCAGTCAAACTCTTCAACCGAAACCACCTTCCATCCAACTAACTCATTGTTTAGGTTTGTGTGTCCCTTGGGTGAGTCGAGTCGACTCACCTAAGCACACCCTCCTCGTGCCTTAACTGATTTTTCATTTGATGATCCACCCGGTCTTTCACCCTTGTCTAACTTGTGTTGTAAGTCACCTTAGGCTGAGTGGCCCCTTGGCACGTCACACGCCCAAGGAGCCCCAACTCATCCTCTATATAAATAATTCATGTCTTCAAGTGCATTAAGCGTCTTGTCGGCCCAATAATCTTCATTTTGGTCTGTGGTGGGAATGCACATGCCTGGGATTGGCGTCGTGGGCCTCACATCCTCCTTCAATCCAAGTTGTTGTCGCCCTCGTAAAAATCCACATAAATCTTGGTTTAATGCATATTAATGGAAGATCTCCTTGAGCCTTTCACTCATTAATGCTAATCTTTACGGTTCTTGCATGATGAGTTGTTAGCATTAATGCTTAATCATTGCATACTTAGAAAGAAGTGTGAAGATGGAGGGGACAATGAAGAGAGATTAAGGATTGGAGATTTCATGAACCCGCCAACCCGACGACCTGCAAAAGAGATTCCAATAAATGGCCAAGTATGGAAAGTGGTCAATCATGCTTCAAAATAAGGTCACAAGTTATACTCAGGAGACGTGAAGGCCAAACGGTCAAATTGTATGTCTATGAACTTTTGACTGTAGAATGTGTAACACAAAATAGGGCATGATGGTGAAGTTCGGCGGTCAATTTGTATATTGTGGAACTTAGAGTGTTGTTTGTAGGTCACAGAACAATGGAAGCGTAATGTTGAGCGTGTCTGCCAGGGAACTGACAATTGAAAAAGTGGCTAAGTATGGAATGGGAAAGCGGTCAGTCAGACTTGTGATATAAAAGCATGAGACATTTTCAGAAAAATAACTAAGTAACTAGAAATGGAAAGTAGAGGAGAAAAAGAAAGGGGAATTTGGTTGTGAATTTGTATATCGGGGAACTTCGAGTGTTGTTTGTAGGGCAAGGAACAATGGAAGTGCAATATTAAGTCTTCCTGGCCAGGAACACGTGATCAAAAAATTGACTAAGTATGGAATGGGGAAGTTGTCGGTTGAACTCGTGATATAAAATCATGATTGGAAATGTGAACGTGTGAATCTGCTAACCCGCACACTTAGACATTTTCCGAAAAATGACTAAGTAACCAGAAAGGGAAAGTAGAGGGGAAAAAGAAGGGTAGGGAAATTTTCAGAAGCGGGAATTGGTCTTAACAAAGCCCCATTGATGGTCTTAACAGTAATTATGAAGTGCGTTAGATAGATGTTCAGGCTCTTCACTTAAGGAATAGAGAAAGTGAGTCATATTTATACTTTCCAGGATGTGTTTGCATAAGAGAAGCATAAAAAATCTATAGAAAAATCAATGGAGGGTTGTTCAAGTAAAATTATTGTACTTTCAACTTGACCATAAGTATAACAACGACGGATTTTAATTTTAATTTTGTGTGGTTGATATCATAGTCCTATTCGACTTCAGCTAACATATATCCTTTTATTTCAAAATATTTCTGAAGAAGAATTTTGGTAATTTCATCAATCAAGTAAAAGTGCTAAAATGAACTACATATTACATTTTGTTCACAGAACTTACATTAAAAGGAAAGGAAGGCCTTGTATATTCTTTAAGATCATAGAAAAACCACTAAGATCCTAATTCTATTATCTAGCCATAATTCAAAAATCGAGCCCATGAGAACCTTGAACTACCAATACGAAAGCACATGAAAAAAATTCTTCCAAACACAAGACATGGAAAACTCAACAGAGATTAGGCATTGTATCCCATCTATAACCAAATCCCCAAATCGGCACCAATAAATTTGTCAATTACTATATTACTATGAACTAAGATGACCATGAACATTTGCTTCTGATAGTACTATGAACCAAGATCGCGTTGACCTGAAAATGTTCTAACATTACTATTTCTGGAAAAGATTGTTAGCATTTAACTTAATGGAGTTTGAACAATGCAAAATTTTTCATATTATTGAAAATTCCCGATGGTTCCATTCAGAGGAGAAAACCATTTTGACAGCTCAAAGGATGGACCTAATTTATTCACAGTTGGGTACTTTGTATGAGTTATTTCCTCATGCTTCTCATTCTTGGACTCAACAATATTATGCTCTTCCAGTTCACTTTGTCATGGAACTGCAAAACTCTATTCATCTCTTGATTGGGTAGCATGGACAAATACAGATCAGATTGTTTTGTTGCTTTTCAACGCATGATATGCTTTTTTTTTTTTGGTTCAGCCGATATGTAGTATGACATTGTCCTCATTTAATGTAAATTTTCTATGGACGCAAAAGTTGCTTTACATGTAGATAATGTTTTCCTTTTTATGTAGGTATACTTCATATGGAAATTCTTCCAACCCAAGAAGCACATCTTTTAATACAGGTTGTCTAATTGTACAATGTAAAATTCTGTTGTTGAGGGTTTGGATGGCAGCATTGAGGAAATGTCTATATATGTAAGGGAAGTTTTTATTGCATCGTAGAAAATCATTGGTGCCATCATTTATGAAAGCAAAGGAAAAAGAAGGAGAGTTTCATTTGGCACATATAGACTCGAAGGGGGTCGAGTATGCATTTGCTGCAACCAAAACACCCTCAACTTGCACACGTCAGCATAGTAGTAATATATTGAACAATACAATATATATGTGTACAACAAAAAAGATGCACATAATTGTTTAAGGCAATTTTTATGTGCAAAGTGTGGATGGAATTGTATCTGTATATGTACACCAATTGTCGAGCTAGTTAGTTTCTTGAGATCATGTACTATGTCTATTCGCAATTCTATTACAAATGTTGCTTGGTTTGTGTGAAAGATCGTTTCTTTAACATCTCTTTTCTTTGTTATATTTTTGAAGAGCATAATTGGAAATTCCTCTTTATGCAATTGTTGTTCCATTGAGGAAAATAAATTTGAATAGGTGTCAAACAATGGTAGATGCAACATGGAACAGTGTAATAGTTGTGTAACATAAATGAGATATATGAGCATGTGAAAGTAAAGGACAAAAATGGGTATGGAGAATGATACCATTGCCTTGTCGTTTTATGAGTCTCCATATTTTATATGGAGAATGTGTTGTGAGCCAACGTTTCTCACGAGTGTGACAGCTGCACCAATGGTTGTGATTGGGCAAACATCATTGCTCTCTCCAACTTGGTTGATTGTTTTTTCTGGTACGAAAAGATATTCTGAACAAACCGTGGGAATTTTTTCCACAATACTTGTTTCATTGAGAGATATAATCCGATCACCAGGGTCATATATTGTTTTCGGTAATATGTTGAAATTTGTAATGGATATCCCATTGCCTAGCAAGATCTTTTATGCATGTTTCTGGACAATTTGTGTAGGGATAGTCAATGTGTCTGTCATCATGGCTTCGTTGTATGTCATGTCAGCAAGCATAATGCATCTAGTTTTGGTTTCCTTGTCTAAGTAGGTTCTATACATGACCATTATGTCCCCGACAAACACTTGTCCAGTTCGGCGGATGTTCAAGCCTTCTATCGATAGTATATTGGGTGTTATAAGTTTAGACCTGGTGACATTTTTTGAACAGAAAAAGTAATGTGAATGGAAATTTGTATCAATTTTGTTTTTCATAAATGTACAAGTAGATGCACAATTTGGATGATGTATGGTCAGATTTTTATAACCATACCTCTTAGTCTATGAAGCTTGCACTATGTTGAGATTTTCACTTGTGCTTATCGATACTTCTTGTGAACTAAAAAACATGTGTTGTCGATGACATCAACATATTTATCATGGTATAGATGAATAAATAACTCGGGATATTTGTTTGCTAAAAATAGCAAGAGAATAATGTATGAATATTTATCTTTGGCCTTGTCACTCTATTGATGTTTGTGATGATTGACTACTCATGCCCATGTCACTCGTCCAACTTTTTCTGATGCAAACATGTGTACATTGAACATGACAACGAATAAATAACCATATTCATTGTATATTGTTCATAATTGTTATGGATGTCACATACAGGCTCAAAGGGGATCGAGTATGAAATAGGGTGTCCAGGGATACTCAGGAGATGTGAGGACACGACGGTCAAATTGTATGTCTTGGAAATTTTGAGTGTAAAATTTGTAACACAGAACAGGGCATGACGGGGGAGTCCAGAAGTCAATTTGTATATTGTGGAACTCCGGGTGTTTTTTGTAGGTCACAAAACAATAGAAGCACAATCTTGAGCCCGCCAACCTGGGATTCTAGCTGTCAATTTGTATATCGTGGAACTCTAGGTTTTGTTTGCAGGACACGGAACAATAGAAGCGCAATTTTGAGCCCGTCATCTTGAGAACCCGCGATAAAAAAAATGGCTTAAGTAAGGAATGGGAAAGTGGTCGATCGAACTCGTGATATAGAAGAATGAGTGGAAATGTGAACCTGTGAGTCTGCCAACCTGCACACCTAGACATTTTTGGAAAAAAGACTAAGTAAAGTAACCAGAAAGGGAAAGTAGAGGGAAAAAAGAAAGGGGAATTCGGTTAAGTATAGAAGAGGGAAAAAAAGGGATAAAAGAGAGTGGGAAAATAGAAAAGGGGAGGGTAATTTTCGGAAGTAGGAAGTCTCAACAAAGCCCCATTGTTGTCAAATCATCATTTTCTAGTCCAATGTTTTATCCACATACTTGTTTTGTGTGTTTGATTTACTATCACTATTGGTATACCTTTTTGAAGATTGTATTTCAACTTCCTCTATTGTGGCATATACAAATTCATCCTTGTGTCCAATTAGTTTGTTTCTTTCAATGTAGCAATGCAGAAAACAAATGGACATGAAGATAAGTTGGTATGTAGAAAGACATGCAAAAGAATCAATACAATTCTATTCATTTCAATGTAGCATACATAAAATACAGTTGACATGAAGATAAGTTATTATGTAGGAAGATATGTATTATATACATATAATAAATTAGGTGCAAAGAAGTAGAATAAATATACAGACAATAAACGAAATGCAAAACAATGGAATATGAAATAAGGGTAGAAGCATGCACCTTTGTATGTCTTCTTTTACGTTTTTGGTTAAGAGTCTTTCACCTTGTCCAATTATTCTGTTTGTTTCAGTGTGGGAACGCACAAAATACAATGAACATGAATGTAAGTTGGTATGTAAGGGAAAACAAGTAATATGTACATATAGTAAATGAGAATCAAAGGAATAGAGTAAAAGATAGAGTTAGAAGCATGCACCTTTGTTTTTCTTGATCCATGGTTGTGATTATATATAATTTTTTCTGGCCAAAATATATTACAAGACAGAAAATATTAAGAAGTTGGATGATCCTAGCTGAATGATTTGGTTTTGTGCAAAAAAATATCCAGATATGCTTTGAGAAATGGAAATATCATTTTGTAATATGCTTGATGTATGTTTCATAATTCAAGTACAAGACAAATTGTATCATGGTCAGACCAGTATGTGTCTAAGATAAAGAGGGTTTATTGTGAAATGGCATATTTGACCATACATGGTCAATAAGTGCGTTTTGTACATGCTTTATCTTATCCAAATGAAAGTGGAGATTGTAATTGCACATGTAGTTTTCCAATTCTTTTGTTATGGCACTATTCTGTATCATGTTAACTTTGAAGTCTCCTAGAATGATAATGGTTTCGTTCAGATGTAAATGGTGTAATGCATTTGAAACAAAATTCATTATGTTGGGAAATGTTGCATACAAAGCGGCATAGAGATTCAATATTGCAATTTGTAATCCATGAAAAATTACTCTTGTTGTCACCATCTCAACATTTTTTTCTTTGAAATGCACATGATCCAAAATTGCTATATGTTTTTTCACTAATGTCATCACTCCATGTGTAATGTAACTTGATATGCAATTTTGATTTGGAAATTTCTTTTTTTGCATGCATAATGTCATGTATGTTTCTTGCAAGCACAAAATATCAGATTGCACTGTGTCATAGTCGTTGATTATATCATTCATATGTGCATTTAAGTTGTGCGTGCTAAGTGAGTGACTTGATACAGATGAGTTTCTTTGTATGGATTGGTAATCATATTGCAGATGCCATTTTGCACTAGTTCGAAGGCGTTGCATCTCAGTATCAACTTTATGTTTGAATTTGAAGTCAGTGTTTGTAAGAGAACTTAACAAATACATGGACTCTATGTTTTTGACATGGGATAGAGTTATGTATACAATTTCATGTATTCGTATTCCAGCAGGGTCGAAGGAAACACTATCAAGTGTTAGCCCTTGTGATCTGTGGATTGTACGTACACATGCAAGTTGAATTGGAAACTGTTTTCTAATATTCAGTTGACATGTCTTTGTTGATATTGATATTGGTTTTCATATTCACAATATAGGTGTCCATTCACACAAAGTGTTTGAATTATATAGATAAGCTAACTTGTTGGCTTGTTGATGGCCAATATGCAGGTCATGGAACTAAATTTAGAGGACATCAATTTTTTTTGTTTTGGTATAAGCTTTGAGTATTCCATCTGCACCATTCACAAGTCCATCTCGTGAATCATAGTTGTAGGCATATATTTCAACTATCATGTCTAATTTCAGGACAAGTTGCAGAGAAAAAGTTGTTGTATTTTGATGCCATCATACATTTCCATGGTTTTCTTCTTCAATATCAATTGAATTAATGATGATATCATTTTCAGGCATGAGTGATAGCATATACTTGTTATGCATTGCAACATCCTTATTCTTGTAGAATAGGTAAGGGAAGGTTGGGTTGGTTGGGGCAGGTCGTATGCAACTTGAATTGATATATGTGAAGTCATCACACGTTTGGTTGTTTGTCCGCATTGTATTTAGAATCGCAATAAATTTGTCATTTGTATGGAGCATTGTCGTATGTAATTCAAAGCATTTTATGTTGTCTTTCCAAAATTCATGCGTCATTATTTGCATGTTGACCATAGGTTACTCAAATATGAGAGAATATTGTATTGGTTGTTCCTAGTAAAGATCCCCACATAATACCATATCAAGGTTTCCAAAGTATTTGGTTTGGACATGTTTTATGTTTCTCGGTCGATTGTCAATGGAATATAAGAAACGACTTCCAATCAAGGATGCCTCATCTATGAACACAAGTTGTAGTTCGTCACAAAGCTTTGACAAGGTATCTAACATTTCGTTTCTGAGTGGAAGAAAATGTGACTTGTTAAAAGGCATCAATAATGCAGAGTGGACTATTGTTCCACCTGCATTATATGCATCTTTTTCTGTATATGCAAGTATCAGTTCCTTTGGTTTCATATGGTCACTTGAATTGTTTGAATCATACATTCGTATAAGCATTTGGAATAGTTCTTTCAATGTGAATGTCTTCCCTGTTCCTACTCTGCCTGTAAGGAACAAGTGCACATGAGTGTGCATGTTTAATAATTTCTTCATTGCAATATCCTTTACGATTGCTTGCTGCTCTCAATTCAACATTCCTGTAACTCTTTAGTATTCTTCATTTTTGATAAAGAAAGGATGTTTTGTGACTTTAAACCCAAGATTGATACGTTTTTCAATGGCATTTGCTCAAGGACAAGGCAAATCTACTTGCAAGTCATAGGATTCACAAAAAGTTCTAGTTGTTTTATGCTTTGATGATGTCTCATCAACATTGTCAGGGTTTTCTAGTTCTTCAAGTGCACTTTCTAAATCACCCCATGTTGGGTTGACATTGTATGTAAATCTAGCCTCATTGGTTTGTATTGTAGTCTCATAAACAATATATGCAGCTTCCCATGTAGCAAAGGTATGTTTTAATGTGTCTTCATTTTGATCAAATGGAACATACAACAATAGTTTCTCTCTACAAAAAATTTCATAGTCAGTGTGTTTGTTGTATTTTATAAAGCCTATTACATTTTTTTTGTAATGCGATAGGAATTATGCAAGGTAGATATGCTTAATGGGAGGTGGACATTGGAGGTAGTAATCAATAATAGAGCGACATATCACATCCTCTGAATTATCAGGCTCTTGTTTTAGCAAGAATTGTGTTTTAAGCATGAATGTTTGTGTGTTAGGTGGAGATGTGTTTATGAAGACACATTTCCTTGAACTACATTTCAGAGGTAGGGAAAGTGTGATGTGGATTGCTTACTCATCAATGATAAATGAAAGAATCGTAGGTCCAATTGCAAGTGCAGGATTTCAACCCTGCAAAGTGAAACAACAGGTCTTGGAATTACCCAGGATTTGCATTTCAAGTCCTATAACTTTTTTCTTTATAACTTACTAAAATATGTAAATGATAAAGATGGATAATGCCTAAAAATGGTGTGCAATTTTGTTACAGCTTGGTTACCATTGTATCATACTTATCCCTTTTACACCTACCTGTAGTTTTCTTCTACAAGAAATTTTTGCAAAGGCAACAAGCTTGACATCGTCTTTTCATGTGAAAGACACGGCTTCGATTCCCGTAGGGGATAGGTAGGTACTCATTCCTGAGAAAGGTGGGAATATCATCGAGGGAAAGGTGGGAAGTCTAAAGAATTTCATTATTCAATTGAGGCGTTAGATTTATACTTCGTCACATATGGAAAAGGATCAGGATTTGTAATGCTAGAAAAAATGACATCCGGAGTTGTGTAGACGACATTGGCATGCACATGGTGTAGAGTTTGGGGGAAAAAATGGAGGAAAATTTAAGAGCATGAGGAAAAGATATGCCAACCTCTAGGGAAATTCTGCAGGATAAGAATGATGAATAAATACTTAAACATTCTTACTTGCAAATTTTAAACAGTAAACAATGAATACAAATGAAACTATGGTATTGAAACTTACTCATCAACAATGAATGGCAGAATCGCAGGTCCAATTGCGGGTGCAGGATCTGAACCCTGCAAAGTGAAAAAACATCTCCAACTGTGGGTGCAGGACTCCAAACTTGCAAAGTTGAAGCAAATAAAAGCAAGCAACAAGCAACAAACCAGTGAGCAAGCACCAGCAGGTCCAACTACAGGTGCAGGACTTCAACCTTGCAAAGTCGAACCAAACCACAACAAGAAGCAACCAACGAACCAATGAAAAAGAAACAAACAGTGAACCAGTAAAGAATATACATATCTTCAATGATGAATAAATTGCATTCCAAACATAGAATAAATATGAAACATATGATGACTATGCGAGTGGCGGTGGACAACAATATTGCCCAAATTCACTACAAGATTGTATGCAAAAATTGGAGGAAAAATGTACTCTGACAAGCCTATTTAAGTAAACATTTAATGTTGTCAGGCATGTTTAAGGGCCTCGTGCTATGTAAAAATTTAAGTTTTCAAGCCTATTCAAGTACCTCAAAAAGAGTGTCAATGCTCAAAACTTTCGGTATGTAAACATTTCAAAAAAAATAAAAAAATTCAAAAAGAGCATCAATGCTCAAAACTTTGGATATCTAAACATTTAAAAAAATGGGAATAGCGAAGCTGGAAAAAAGACTTCGAATCTATTCTCCAATTAGATGATGACAAATAATTAGTTTTTATTATATAAAAAATAATGCTTTCTATTCTCTAGTTCTAACAATAGAGATTGTGCAAAAATTTCTAATCAAAGAGAAAGTTAATATGAAGTCAACGATTTATCGATCGCTATAGTCCTTCTACGCCTTCGAAAAGAACTAATAATAAATTAAAATTGCATTGATTTAAATTGCCAAAAAAAACTACCTTTACAATCTAACATACTACATTGTCAAATATAATCTTACTCTAACATAAGCATTTTTTATACATATTAAAAATATAAAAAACTAATATGCAAACAAATTCAAACAATAGCAAGAAATAAAGTAATCCAAACAATCTCATAGAAAAGCCAAATAATTGAACTCCAAAATTCCATGTTGTATCGATAAATACAAACAACCAAATCATTAAAACAACAAAAGAGAAATCACCAACATAACTTGCAAAACCATTATAAGCATAAAATATTGTAATTTCAAACTTCAAAAGGCAACAATTTATACAATTTAAATTTTATTGTACTAACTAGCTCTCCATTTAAACCTACTACAATGCAATCTCTCCCTGAGATCAAAAGTTTAGCCACACCTCTAATAGATCAACTTAGCTTCTTTCTTATGTAAAATTTATATCCTTTTCATTCCTCTTTTTCGGAGAACCATAAAATGATCAAATTTAGTATCTTTTGGCTTTCACACATATGTATATTCTCTAGACTCTATTAGTTTGAAGGCAATTTTCCTGGTTCCAAGAATGAAATAAACTCAATTTTGACTTTTCCACTACACTATTTCAATGTCCCCTTTATTTAGATAACTTTAGTGAGATGAGATAACATCTATAAGAGTGGATTATATATGATCAAACTTAGTATCTTTTGGCTTTCACACATATGTATATTCTCTAGACTTTATTAGTTTGAAGGCAATTTTCTTGGTTCCAAGAATGAAATAAACTCAATTTTGATCAATTTCCCCTTTATTTAGATAATTTTAGAGAGATGAGATAACATCTATTGGAGTGGATTGTATATAGATAAGGATGTCTATTTGTCTTGGTTTAACAAAGTTTTTCAAGGTAATTGAATGTTTGGTTGCTTCTTCGAAAAAATATGATATTTCAAATATACATTTAAATGTTTGTTGGTTGTGGAGCCTGATTATCTTCCTGATTCAGAGGTCTTTTACTTTTAGTCATGTTTATACTCCATGAAGTATTCACACCCCAGAAGTATGTACACTCTTCCACGTGGGGGTGTGCAGAGGAGGGGTACCTATAATACCCTATTCCCCCCAGTTTGTAAAAATAATTGGACTGGACAAGAACTGTGGAAAACTCAGAAATGAGAATGTGTGATGTGAATGGACCTTGTGGAAAAGGTCGATGAATGTGAATACTATTATGAATTTATATTGCAGGATTGCTGAGAGGGGATATGCTGAAAAAAAGAGACCATGATGGCTGGAGAAAGGCGGTGGAAGGCACCTGGAAAGGTGGCGTTAACTTCCATCGAAAATCAATACTGTATTTGGACGTCACTGGCCCGGAGAACCAAAAGCGACTCGCTGGCCCCGAATTAAATGTCTTGCACGCTGGTAGGTAGATGGCTCCTTAGGAATTAATGAGGATGGGGAGGTGAACCGCCCATCCGTAGAGCCGTCAGGCCTGACCAGCGCAAGGGACATCACGCCACACGCAACCTCATAAGAGGATAAGGTGTGGGGGAGAAGCGATTGGGGGTAGATGCGAGGGGAGAAAGAGAACTTTGGCGATATGCAGAGAGAGTGATAGCAGAGAGGAAGGAGAGTAACCTTCGCTCCTGGTCACTGGCAAACAGAGACACAATCTCACATCATCGTGGTCTCAGCTCGGGGGTGGCTAGTGGTAAATCTGCTGGGAGTCGTTGAGCCTACAGTTGGGTGGAAACGAGCACCCCATTGCTCTGTAGTCACTTGGCTAAGGACGACATCAACTACAGCTCTGTTTGCCTCATAGACTTGGAAGAATTTGTTAAAATTAGTGCACTTGATTACGCATTGGCTCAGCTGGAGACCCGGTTCAGGTAATTTGGTGCAAATTGGACTAGACAGTATTTTGGGCTTGGGGGAGGCTTCTTTCTTTTCAAGTCAAATTTTATCTGAATTAAAAAGAAAACATCTAGTTTATATTTATTAGGCTTCTGGAGCTAGCAAGTTGGGTTTACCTTCTGATTATTGGAAAACTAGTAAGGAGCTTGGTCTAAATGGGATTCTAGCAGAGGAATGGGAAGAATTCCACAAGAACCTCAGTGGAGTGGGGATACAGTTACAAAATAATGAAGACGTCCTCATTTGGGCTAGAGGAGATAGATTGGGAAGCATTAATGTAAAATATATTTATCTGACCCTTGCAAAGAAAAATTGGCCAATTGGTATTGAGGGATGAAGAAGACACATATGGAAGTGGGATTTGGCACAAAAGATAAAACTCTTTACTTGGTTATTTTTTGAGAGTAGAACTCTGCTGGGGCCCAACAACTCCCCCTATATTTTTACAAAATTTGAAGGGCTCCTATTAGAATCCTGATAATTATTATAAGCTACAGAATCAACCTTTTCAAATAGTTCCATGCCTTGGATTGCTTTGAGACAAACTTAAGACATTAACTATAGTATAAAACATTCATTACAAGAGTGTATGTCAAAAGTTAGAAATGAGCATAAAAATCTCAATTTAAAGAAAAACGTTAATTTTTATCAAATGTTTACTTTCGTTTAAATTATGATTATGTGTTCATTCTTTTGCTCATTAGAAAGTTTGACTATTTTGAATAATGTGTTCAATACTTTATCAAATAATATCTTGATTGGTTTCTCATTTTCATAAAATCATTTGGTGATATTAATTAATTAAATTCTTTTTTCATTTTGCATCTCATAATAATAATAATAAATAAAAAAGAATTATCTATCATTTGTTTTCTTTTGTAAAAAACCAAAATTAATATTTTTCTCTTCTCCATTAACTTGAAGCTTCTAAAGTTTTAGGATAATTATAAACAATGTTTGTTTAGAACTTATAGTTAGTTTAAATTCATTTTTTATTTTTCTAGATTTTGTTTTATTCTCAATTTTTAGGTTATTAATTTAGGTTTCTTTTTGTTTCATAGGTTTCTATTATCAAATATTTGATACGGATCTGATCATGGCTTGATTTTATTATCCAAATACGTTCAAGATGATTGAACCAAAAATATTATTGGATTGCTACAAATAATTTTATGAGCAACAACAGATAAAATTTGGAAAGGCATCAAGATCAAACACACGATTTTGTAGGACTGATTACAGCCAAACCGTAAGGAATTTGAAGAAACGGTTGAAAACCCAAAACCAAAATGGACCCATTTACCCTCTGCTGAGAGATTTTCCCAAACAAATGCACGATTTGAGATATATTTGGGTCTCTTTACGAGGAAAATTTTAGGTGGCAAAAATTATTAGTGATGCCCAGACTGTTCATTCATTTTATAAATATATGAGAAAGATCAGAGACAAGGGGATCCAAGAATTGGAGAGGAGGATTTTAATCATTTATTTTTTGTATATTATTGTTTTTTTAAACTTTTTATTTTTTTCAAATGGAGTAATGGATGGTTGAAATCTTTGGGAGAATGGGCGAGTATTTTCAAAGAAGAATATGGAATTCTAGGTTGTTTAATGGCTTTTGTCCTGTGAGTAAAATGGTTTTATTTTCATATAATATATTCACATTATTTCAATAATTGATTATGCATTGATTTAAATAGCTTTAGTCTTTTTTATCAATACATGGTTAATTATTATCATTTATATATTAATTTTTCCAATCTTTAGGAGTCTATTATCCAAAAACATTCTTCCAAGACTACAGAATGAGTGATCCCAAAAACTTAATAGAACGGCATATATGCATTTTGGCTTTAGCCTTTTGTTTATAATGTTGTTATTTATGTTTTGTTAATCTTGTTACATGTGCAGGTCTGATATCTTTAGATTAAATGATTTGTGATATGTAGGAGGTTTATATTATAAATACCATCAATTATTTGCTTCTCAAAGTACAAATGTTGTGATCATATCTTCGATTTAAATAATGAGATTTATCTCTGAGTTTTAAATTGAATGATAAAATGCATAGAATGTTTACAGATTTATCTTGTTGTAATCATGTATAATTATGAGATCACAGGTTTATGTTTGTGTTTCATCTTTTGTCATTAAAACCTAAGCTGCCAATACATGTTTTGAATTTATTTAGAACAATCATAAGGTTCATTGCATATTTCTTTCTTGGACATGGTAGTTGGATTTTTACCACTCATGCAGCTGCTTGGATACACCTCACTAATTCATTGACAAGATAGCTTCTTTGTATTTTTCTGTCATTTACATATCATTGAAACTAGAATGTATGATTCAGCTTTGACTATCCACATGTTCATGTTTCATTAACATTTTTGCACAAGATTCTTTAAATTTATAAAAGAAAAACAATAAATATTTTTATGTGCTTTCTTTATCTGCTTCCTAGAAGCAATCATTTTTCCATTGATTTTTGTAAGTTTCAATTAGAACTTGCAGATTCTAAATCATGTAAATAAATGAGACTTGTATATCTTCTGGTTAGATAAAATAACTACAGTT
>JZKD02S0726514.1:175676-188889 GCA_000966675.3 Picea glauca | reverse complement strand
CAATCACATGTGTAGGATCACTAATATAATGTCTCAAAACAGATACATGAAAAACATCGTGCATACGCCTCAAGGAATCAAGCAAGGCTAGTCAATAGGCCATGGGCCCCTTTCTCTCCACAATCTCGAAGGGTTCCACGAACCTAGGAGAGAGTTTATCTCCCTTCCCAAACTTGATCAAAATCTTATGCAGTTTAACCCGTAAGAAGACTCGATCAACGACATCATAACTATGGTCGACTCGGTGCGCATCCGCATAACTCTTCTGTCGATCCTGTGCTTCTTTAATCCTTTGTATTATTGTTTTCATTTTCTCTTCCATTTCTTGGATTGCTTCTGGTCCCACCAAGACCCTATCCTCAAGTCGATCCCAAATCAAAGGCGTCCGACATGGTCGCCCCTAAAGAAACTCGAAAGGCGCCATCTTAATGGTGCTCTGGTAACTGTTGTTGTAAGCGAACTCTACTAGAGGCAAGAATTCTTCCCAACGCTTTTGTTGGTTCATCACATACATGCGCAACATGTCCTCCAAGGTATGGTTAATTCGTTTGGTCTGTCCATCAGTCTCTAGGTGATATGCAATACTAAAGTTAAGTTGGGTTCCCAAGGCCTCTTGGAAACTCGTCCAAAATCGTCCAGTAAACATTGATCCTCGATCAGATATAATCCTCTTAGGCATGCCATGCAACCTCACAATATCACTGATGAAAACTCTAGCTATGTCAGGTGCCTGATACGTCGTACGCATAGGAATAAAGTGAGCACTCTTCATCAGAGTGTTTACTACTACAAAAATAAAGTCATGTCCCCTTGTCATTAGTGGCAATCCAACAATAAAATCTGAGATAATCTCCCATTTCGATTCCGGAATGGCATGTGGTTGAAGTAATCCTGCTGGGTGTCTATGTTCAGCCTTTACCTGCTGACACTCTAGACATCTGGCCACATAGTTGACTATGTCGGCCTTCATTCCCTTCTAGAAGAATAAGGGTTTAAGGTCTGCCCTCATCTTCATGACTCCCGGGTGAGCCATGTAAACTACTCTAGGAGCCTCGCTCAGGATCAACATCCTCAACTCGTCGTTTGGTGGTATGTAAATCCGACTTTTAAACCTCAATAACCCATCGCTATCAAATAAAAATCCCTCATATCATGGTACCATCATTGTGTTTTGTCCGATAAATGATCCAGAATCGGATCTAGAAGCCTGACAGGGTTTAAAAATGCTCAAAAATGAAAGTGCTCGGAATGCGATGAAACTAGTTCCATTGCGTCCCTCTCATCTTCCTGATTACGATGGTATATTTACTTCATCAAACAAGCTCCGTATGAGCAAGATATCGCGTTCTGTCCAAAAAGCCAAACAGGCAAAAAAAGGGGATGATTGTACAGTCCATACAGTCTGTACAGTGCCACGTGGCATGATGAATGTACAGGCCGTACGGCCATGCAGCTGACATGGCAACCCCAGGAGGCAACACGTGGTAGCTCCAGGAGGCAACACGTGGCAGGCTGATTTGGCGTACGGGCAGACAGCTGGACCAATCCAGAAGTGACACGTGTCACCACTGTAAGGGTGACACATGGCACAGATGACGTTAGCAGCTGACGTGACAAGGCAGTGACATGGCAGATGTATGGTGACAGGTGGCAGGCACGTGGACTAATCAGCATATTATGTGTGGCATATAGTGGTTGGTTGTTGAGGTGCCACGTGGCCCAGTCACGGGCTGCCATGTGGCACCCTATGGTTGGTTCGTGGTTTTGTTCAAAATTTGTTTGGTTTTACCGTGGGTCGAACCCCCGACCTCACCTCTAGGGAGTGGACTGGCAGGACCGAGCTAACCACCCGGGCACGTGTTGGTTCTTATTAAACATATGGCACATTAATTATTTGAATTATTTTAAATGGATGGTCGACGGAGGAAAGGGCCGAGGCTTAGCCCCAGCCCACGGTCCAACGAACACGACCACACGACCAGAGCTCAACGGAGGGGTTTAAACGACGTAGGGGTGTAATGGAGGGTCCATCCCTCAGTTCCCGGGTGGTCCCATGTGACCTAAGACCGTTACCACAAAGGTGCACGGGTAGTTTGTTAAAGCCCTGGTCCTATGTATATGCCACCGAACCAGGAGTTGGAGCACGAAGAGGGGGCCAGCGCATGGGCACGCGGCCACATGGCTGACCCATATGACCCAGAGCACACGCGTTTTGGGGGCTACACCCAATTTTTGTCAAAAGTGGGTTTTTTATAAAGTTTTGGGATTTCCAATGATTATATGCCTATTTTTATTGGATTTTCTCCATTTTTGGGATATATTGGGCATTTTTGGAGCCCACATTTTGGGAGGAAGTTGGAGATGAACAACCAACTTCAAATCTATATAAACCAGGCCTGTTTGAGGCCATGAGAGGCAGTCAGAGGAGAGATATGTTGAAGAGAAGCCAAGCCAAAGCCATTTTTATGCAGGGAAGATATTGAGGAGCAGACGTTGTCGGGCCATTTCTGGGAGCTCCGGATGTCCGTTTTGCGTGCCATTTTCTTTGCAGGGTTATTGAGATTTGGACGAACATGAACAAATCAATATTGTAGCCAATTCGTACTATTTGCGATGTACTTTTGAGCTTTTGAATAGAAATAAAGAAGCCTCCCCCACAGAGACAAAGGCCCAGAGACATAGGCAAAGTTGTGCCGAACTCCGTTATCAATCTGCGTGTTATGGTTTTTTGTCTATTATTTCATTTTAGATTTGCAGATGTGTATATGGTTGTAATAATTCCTCTTCTTTCCTCATTCTTTCACTAAGTTTCTCAAATGGTTAATTAACGCATGGAAAATTAAAACTCAACCATAGTCATTAAAAGATCCGACGGATCAATAAAACCCTCGACCTCTTTGTACCAGTCATTGTCACGCTGTAAAGTGAGAATCTTCTCACACAGATTCGTCTGAAGAGGCAAAACCGAAAAGATGCGTGGTCTTCGACTCAAAGCATCCACCACTCGGTTCATTGTTCCCTTTATGTAAGTAATCTTAAAGTCGTACTCGCTAAGCAATTTCGACCAACGTCGTTGTCGCGTGTTCAAGTCGCTTTGCGTAAAATTGTGTTGTAGTCAACAATTATCAGTCTTTAGTTCAAATTTTCATCCAACAAGGTAGTGTCTCCAAACTTTCAAGGCATATACGATGGCTAATAAATCCAAATCATGCGTCTCTTAGTTCTCCTCATGCCTTCTCAGTTTCCTCGTAATGTAAGAAATCACTTGTCCGTCTTGCATCAAGACTCCGCCTAAACCTTCCTTGGATGCATCAGTGCATACCAAGAAGTCCGCGTCCATGTCAAGAACATTTAGTATCGGTACTATTGTTAACAACTCCTTAAGCCTCCGAAATGCTTCTGCGCATTTCTCGGTCCAAACAAACTTCTTGTTTTTCTTCTGCAATTCCGTGATCGGATTTGCTATCTTCGAAAATCCCTCAACAAATCGTCGATAGTATCCTACTAAACCCATAAAGCTACGCACTTCCATGACATTCATTGGTGCAGGCCATTCCATAATAGCCTCAACCTTGGCTGGATCCACAGCGATACCTTCGTCAGAGATGACATGCCCTAAGTAGTGAATCCTCGATTGATAAAAAGAGCATTTGGAAAATTTCCCATACAATTTGTGCTCTCGCAGACACTACAGTACCAAGTGCAAGTGCACGTCATGCTCCTCCGTCGTACGAGAGTAAATCAAAATATCGTCAACGAACACTTGCACGAACTTTTCCAAGTACTCACGGAACACCCCGTTCATCAAACTCATAAATACCTCTGGGGCGTTTGTCAGTCCAAACGGTAAAACAGTAAACTTGTAATGTCCAAACCTCATATTAAAGGTGATCTTAGGGACATCATCCTCATTGATCCATAACTGGTGATATCCTAATCGCAAATCGATCTTGGCAAACACCGTCGCACCCTTCATTTGATCGAACAGATCATCAATTCTCAACAAGGGATATTGGTTCTTGATCGTGGCCTTGTTCAGTTGATGGTAGTCAATGCAAAGCCTCCACGATCCATCCTTCTTTCGTATGAAAATAACCAGTGCACCCCACGATGACATGCTAGGACGTATTAGTCCTAGGTACAACAACTCCTTCAGTTGCATTTTCAACTCTTGTAACTCCGGGGTCGACACCCGATAAGGGATTCTTGCTATCGATTTAATCCCCGGTTTTAGGTCTATGGTAAACTCCAAATCCCTCTCCGACAGCATCCCAGGTAACTCCTCCAGAAACACATCCGCAAACTCTCTCACCACCAGAAGGTGCTCTAGACCTTCCACTACTCCCTTCTCATTTAGCGTAAGGATCACATAAAGCTTGCACCCTTTGCGCATACTCTTCCGTAACTGTAAGGAAGAGATGAACCTCAGGGAAATTCCCTGGTTCCGTCCTACAATTACACGTATCTGTCCCTCATCATTGACCAAGCTCAATCGTTTCGTCTTACAGTTGAGTATCGCCTCATGTGATTCCAACCAATCCATACTAATCATGACATCATAAGATCCTAATATCATGATGTACAAGTTGGTCCTCATGACAAACTCTCCCAGGTTAAGGACACAGCCCCGAACCTTTCATCCAACCTTCTGCTTGGCTCCTGAAGCCATCTCTACGAGGATAAACTCATCTTGTTCGACTTCCTTTACCTTAATCCTTTTTAGCACTGCACCAAAAATGAAACTCTCAGTAGCACCAGGATCTATCAAAATACTAAGGGTCTAGTCAGCGACAATACTTGTCGTCATGAGCACAGTTGACTTATGCTCTGCCTGGCGGTTATTCACCACTGCATGAATCTGATGGGCCTTGCCCATATCTCCCACGGTAGTGGGTCCCACTGATCTAGATGCTCTGGTCCTCTCCATAGGGTAGTCGCACTAGTAGTGTGGCTCCCCACATGTCCAACACCCCTTCTTCGGCCCAGTAGTTCCGGTACCCGAAGTAGAAGATGATGGCCCCCCAGCCTGGAAACCTGGTCTGTTCTACTAAATAGGCCTAAACTTTTGTTGTTGTGGTCGACGCTGCTGCTAATGTTGTGGTCCCCTATAAGGTGTCCACTGCTGAGGCGTCGGTTGCTGGGGTGTAGTGAAAGTGGATCCCCTCTGGAAGCCACGATATCCCGACGTATGTCTCGCTGGTGTCTGGTGCTGCTGTGTTCCAAATGAACCCTGCCATGCTGGTCTCACTGGAGTCCTAGTTTGACCCCCACTGATAAGATCCTCCTCTACTATGAGGACCTTCTAGATGGCATCGTGCAAGGTTTGGGGCATCAAAATCCTAACCTTTGCACGTAAGTTGTCATTAAGGCTGAATACAAACCTATTAACCTTAAGTTTCTCCATGTTAAGGTGCGGAGCATACCGGAGCAGCTCCATAAAATGGGCCTTGTACTCAGGCACCATATGACCTCCCTATCGTAAGGCGTTGACCTCATTGTAACGAACCTCCTCATTACGACGAAAAACCTCTTATAACAAGTGCACTTTTTTTTTGTGTGTGTGGGCATGTGTGTACAAGGATAAAAATTACAATCGACTCTGTGTCGCCATACGACGACGAACATGATGCATGCAATGCAATGACAACATAAGGATCTAAGACACACATAAACCTCTGCAAGCAATGAACGCAATCAACCGACAATTAAAAGACTGACTACCCGCCCGTCCTACCCTGCAATGGTTAGGACCTCCAAGACACATAAGCAATGCTCAATCCCAGATTCCCATCGATTTTAACCATTTAAGGTCTCAGGGCTGGCGACTGTTATGAGGAACATGGAGGTGTCTACAACCCGCCCAACACAAGCAGACCAAGCACAACACAAGTTACAACCCAATACCACATTAATTAAAAAGAACAACTGCACCCTTAACAGGAAACATGAGCAACGACTTCACCACTATCCCAATTATTCATCTAGCCAAGCTAGTCATAAATGTAGTCTAAGTTAATCATCTAGCACGAGCTCACTTAACACGTCTAAATGAAAATTTCATTAAGGTACAATCTACACTAGTCTTAAGGCCATTAGATTATGCAACTTTTAGATCAAATTGGTCATTGAGGTTACCCTCTAATTCAGCATTTAAAGGACCTTATTGTGCAAGTCTGAACTTGATTGGATTAACATTGAATAACATAATTAATCATTAGTTACAATCGTAAAAATAATGATTAGTTATAACTTATAAATTAAAGGAAAATTATCATTTAATCTATAATTATAATGCAATAAGTAACGCAATCTTCTAAAATCATTTAACTCATTCATTAAATATAATCAAATAATGAATAGATGTAAATCATCATTTAAAGCTAAATTACATTAACTCAATGAGCAGTTTATAAATCGATAGCCAGTAAGCATGAATCAATAATTAACTCAACGACGCAATGATTACAAATCCATATTTGACACAATACCCTAAAATTATTTAGCGCAAGCCTTATAAAATTAATGTTAACATTAACTCCAGTATCTAAATTTATAATTCAACATTCAATAATTATGAACCCATAATTCACGCCTACAATTTGGAGCAAGACAGAATAAATTAAAAGCAAGGAATAGTTAAAGATCGGTGTGGCATTGGAAACCTGTCACCCTGTAGTCAGAACCACAAAGAACCAAATCAACGCTGTCCACCTAAGAGGCCTAGCACTATCCAAGGGTTGGAAAAAGGCGATGGCTCGCAGCCAAAGGCAAATCTCCATAAATGAAATTTCTATTGGGAAACAAATAAAAGGAAAAATAAAAGGACCATAAGGACTCTGCAGGTGTAAATGTTGTCCACATTAGCAACACATAGGTGGGAATAGTGGTCTAAAGTTTAAGGTTTAGCTAAGAAAAATTTATAGCCATGGCCATAACTGCCATTTAAAGAAATCCTGCACTTCCAGATGGGTATTAATTTTTACTGCTAAAATGACTGTCCCTCCATTTAATTAATTTGTTACTTCTATATCCAAAAGGGCACCTGGAACCTACCACAATAAATCAAGAGCAAATTGGAACACCAGATGCCCTTGCTGTGCGTAAAATTCATACGGACCGTGCTATCGTTGCTAGTAAAAGAAAATTTAAGGTGAGGTTTTAACTTTGTTCAGAAGACATCGACTCTCTTAATTTTAGTGGTAGCTGGGATGAGATGGTATTTGTTTATTCCTTCAGGTCAAAAGAACCTCAAAAAGGTGTGATGGACCCAGATTCCATAGCTTAGATGTATTGGCAGATCCACATCTAGGACCGGAGTGCTTGGACTCAAGAGCTAGATATTAGACCTTTTCTGAAAGATTCTAGCCGCTTTGTTATCTGCTTGTATCCAGACATTTCTGCTACTAAAGTGATTGTTATTCTCGTGTGTGGGAGCTTGATTTGATTTTTGGGGGTAGGGATGCAGTATCATTCTCAAAATAAAGGTTATGTGTAGGGTTTTGGGGAAGACTATTTGGTGTCTTTGACAAACCTGTGAGTGACAGCCTTTGTACTTCATCCTTAAATCTTTGCGAGAGCCATAAGATTTTTGTATTGGGACACCAATCTTAGATTTTTGCATAGTTACCTAGGTAATATAGGTTTTCTTTTAGAAGTCTGAGCAAGAGATGTTTTCAGTCTATGGGAGCTCCATTGGTATAAAGTTATCTATTACGAAAGTATTACAGTCCAGGTTCTTGTTGTTTAAAAAGGCAAATCCAGTAACATCAACATTGTTGTGAGCTCCATGGATCTTTGAGTCATTGATCTAAACCTAGAACCAATCTAGAAGAATTCAAAGGATACGTTCATTTGATTCCTTGTCATCGTGACTCAAGGATATCCATGAACCTTGTCCGAGACAAATCTTCCTTTATTTTGATATAAATGGCACTGTGCTTTATGACTTACACAGAGATCAGTACTTGTTGGACTGACTTCAGCATGATTAAATAATCATGCTTCCTTTCCTAAGAAGGTACAAATTTGTGTATTTTGCAACATCAGTTATGAGAGTGTGTCTGTCTTTCGAACACAGATAACAGAAATATAAATGGCCTTGAGACATCAAGAAAAAAAAAGGGGGCACCTAGGCTTGATTGCTCAACAAAATAATGTTTATTTTTACGTTATTGCTAAAAACTAACTGGCACTAAAACTAAATAATGTGAACCCAAAGATTTAGAACTATCAATTATTATTTCGTAATGGTAACATCTTTCGATAAATCTACTGAGAAGGCTTCAAAAACTAAGAATGGTACTTTATTTTTATTTCTTTCACTGCTAAAAGCCAACTTGTGCTAAATTGGGAAGGGAGACGAAATGATAAATGGCAAGCTAGAGTTTACTCAAAATTTACACAGTAAAATTTTTACAGCAATGATAAATACACAAGATTTTGCCGGAGTAAGTAAATAAAGAAAAACCATTCAATCCAATGAGATCCAACATCGATTGAAGTTAAAAGTTATTCCATCCAGACTTCCCAATACACATGTAGATCTAAATCATAAATCCTAATGCGTTCTACTCTAAAAATCAAAGAGTGTACCGTGGCCTGATCGCCCGTTTTGAATGGCGTCCGCGTGCTCCGTGCCGCTCTCGCTCGTTGACCATCGAGACTACACCGGTACCTCCCAGCCTTCGCTAGGGGTACTCTACTTCCCCCTTATCCCCCTGAGCCGCAAAGGGGCCACACACTATCCAAATGGTACGTCTAGCTTCCCAGTTAGCCTCACCAAACCGAGCTACCACTCCTATCCGAGCTGGGAAATCCCAACTCCCCACAAGTAATCAGTCAAGTCACAAATCTGGCAGCATAACGCTACACTAACAACTGATCCCCTTCTTCTTCCTCCTTCCTCTCTTTTATAGAGTTTTAGAACTTCCAAACTTTCCCTAAATTTCATTTACTTTAAGTTTTAATAAAGTCTTCTAAAAATTCACTTTCGTACAAGTGTCATTCATCCCCCACGTTTCTCCATTAACTATTTTCTTTAATTTATTAAATTGTCTTATTTCCCTCACCCACCTAGATTTACTCCTATTTTTACTCCTAGGTGTCCCTAGATTCCCTTACAGGTTTTAAATACTTTCCCTAAAATGATGTTGCTAATTTAGTTCAATTTAGAAGGTTCTTTATTGCAGATTCTTTACTAAGTTGACCTCGGTTTTTACCATAAGTTCCCTTCTTTCCCTTATTATGTTTCCTCCACTCCTTAGTTTCCTAAATTTTTATTATTCCCTTCTTTCCCCTTTTATTAGAGCCAAAATGGCAGTTGCACAAATTAACCTCTTTTCCTTTTTATTAATAATTTAATATCTTTTATATTTTCACAAGTTAAAAATTAAATTCTTCTTTACCCCCCTTTTTTTTCACATATTTTATTTAAGTTCTTACTCTCTTCATTTTACCCAAAATTTTATGAATTCCACATTTATCCTTAAGTGGTTTTTATTTTAAAATTTATTATTTTATTTTTAGAGAGATAATTTCTTATGGGTAGACAAAATTTTACCCCTAGCGAAGTTTTAGACTTACGACTTAGATTCTGAACTAGGAGACATTTTGATTAGGGGAGTCATTTTAAAATTTATTATGATATATTAGTCTTAGGGCCATCTAGGTTCATTCCTTTAACATCCTCAATGCGACGTGCCCTTCAGGACGCACATCGTGCTCCAAGGGTGCCACTCGCCTCTAGTGTTTCTTTTGCACTACGTGCCTTTCAGGATGCACCACGTGCTCCAAGGGTACCACTCGCCTCTTGTGTTTCTTTTGCATGACGTGCCCTTTAGGATGCACCACGTGCTCCAAGGGTGCCACTCGCCTCTTGACTGATTGGTAGACATCAATAACCCCTGGCGTCAACACTCCGCCAGGTGAACTTGTGGGAGACTAAGGGCTTCTAAGGAATAAGGCCCCCACCTTATTGCGTGCCCATTAGAATCATTGTGAGTGATTGTTGCAGTCTTCCCTCATGGCATCGTGGGTCCTCTCGAACTAGGTAATCGTTAACCTACAGTTTGATCCACGGCGAGAGTGCTAGTAGGTTGTGGCAGGTATGTTGTCCACACCTCTCCCTCAACCTCTTTGGTAGTCGTGTGTGACCCCTTTACTCCATATGTGAGTCTGGTCAGCAAGCTATCGCCAGCCTGCATCATAAACAATCATGTCAGACATGTCCACATCATATCATCTAATCAAATGTACTAAAATCACAGTAAAACAATCAAACCCTGATAGCACACTCCCTGACTCGATTCGGAGTCCAAGGAGTTCCGTCGATGCCTCTGCATCCTCAAGGTCCAAAACCCTGCACACTCAGTAAAACCGAGTCAATAACTCCTATCTATGTCAATGCAGTAAAACATCATGTCATCTACCATAACACATCATAATCAAGGACAAATGTTTTAAAATCATAATAGTCTGGATCACTTGCGAGCAAGTGTCCTCAAAGAATAAGTTTTCTCAATGCGCCAGAGCGGGATGTTACACTCAATGAGTTGACACTCAATGAATTCCTTTGAAAGGTACCTCGCTTGGAACCATTCCTCGAATAGTTCCCATGACACATCTTCAACGACCATGTTTAGCTGCAGTAGGAGCGTCTTCCAGCATAGAAGATCTCTCCCCTTCAGTTGAAAGATCGCCATGCAGACCTTCATGTTGGAGGTGTAATCGTGAAGTGCGAAGAACATTGCAATATTCTCCAACCATGCCTTGGCAGCTGCGTCATCCGGGGCACCCAAGAACTCGGGAAATTTGACCTTCTCAAGTTCATGGTGAATGCTACCAACACCGGCCAGTGCGCGCAGTAGAACCTCAATGGGTGCTGGTGCCCTGGTCTCATCTTTGTCCAAATGACTGATCAGAGCCTTGGACATGCACTGAAAAAATCTCATCATTCCGACTACATCGCCAACTGCTATCTGCTCCTGTCCAAGAACCTGCTCGTCTCCCTAGGGGTTAGACTCCTCAGGAGTGGATGCTACATGAAGGGTCATGCCTCCTCCCCTAGCACCCCATCGTCTGCCTCCATGGCGTCCTCTAACCATGATTACCTGCACGCACACAACCAACTTGATTAGCAAAAGTATTATCAATCCTATCAACGAAAGCCGTAGCGATCCCAAGTCACGAGTTGAACCCGCTCTGATACCATATGTAACAAACCACCCATTCGTCATGACGATGAGCCTCTTAAACCAAGTAAAAAAAAAAAATTTAACTGTGCACGTGTGTGCAAGGATAATAAATACATTTGACTCTGTGTCGCCATATGATGACGTACTAGACGCATACCATGAAGAACACAACATGACGACCTAAGATGCACATTGAGTTTCTGCATGCAATGAATGACAATCAATCGACAAATAAATATGACTGACTACCTGCCCATCCTACCCTGTAAAGGTTAGGACCTCCAAGACACATAAGAAACGCTCAAGCCCAGGTTCTCATCAATTTTAACCATTTAAGGTCTCAGGGCTGGTGATTGTTCTGAGGAACATGAAGGTGTCTACATCCCACCAACACTATCAAGACCGAACTAAAAATGCTAAATCCACCAACATCAACGATCAACTAAGATTCGTTCTATCAAGCATAAAATCAATTAACCATGGGTGAGAGTACTCTTTACGGTTAACCATCATGCATTAACTTTAATTAACCGTGCATTGATAATCTAGTTCTAAGTCAATCCATCATCATCAATATTTATTAGCGCATTAAAACACAATTTAAGCAATCATTCTAGCTACAAGGCGCAAGAAATCTGATTTTCAAAACCAATCACAATCCATCCATGCATCTAGCAAATTTAACAGAGTCTACGATCATCAATCTCATCATAGAGTAATCAGTTTTACAACTGAGGATGGAATAGTTTAATCAATCTAGATTATCATACTCGCAGTCCTAAATATCCATATTTAGACAAATTAATTTTATTTCTTGACGAAATTACAGTTAATGCTACATGCAATGAATGTCTTGTGAGTATCAAATCTATATTAACTTAAGGTCAATATATATATAATAAATCTATTAAGTAACATTGTAATTAAGGAGGGGCCAATTAAATTTGTTAACTATATACTAAAATCAATGTATGTAAAAATGATGCTCTCCAAATGAAGTAAAATTTTCCAATATCCATCGTAAAAAGGGATCTCTTCAAATCATTCATTAGTTCAAGGATTAAAGTTTAAAAGTTGAAAATTGTTAATACACACATAAGCTCAAGAGCTCCAAGATAATTTCCTCTATATAATGAATTATTATTAGAGATATGGAATACATGTTAATCCAAATGATTGACTTTACTAAAGGCAATTATTATCATCAAACTTTTACTTAACCACCACACGTTTTTCCTGGCAACTAATCTTAAGTAAATAGTGGTGACTTGTAGGCTCTAATTGAGACATGGTCTTAGTTAAGGGGTTACATCTTTACATAAATCAATAACAAAAATAAGAACTGGACAAATTCTTTGAGCACCTTAATGGGATTTCTGAGGACATTAAATTCACCATGGAACTAGAAGACAACAATAGCATACCCTTCCTGGATGTGCTTATAACTAGGAAACAGGATGGTACACTTGGGCACAAAGTTTTTAGGAAGAAAACTCACACAGACAGCTACCTTCACGCGGAATCCCACCACCACCCCGCATAAAAAATGGGGGTTCTCAACACCATGGCCACAAGGGCAACAAGAATTTATGACAAGGAACATCTCAAAGAAGAAATAGACCACTTAACTAAGGTCTTCAAGAACATTGGATATAAAGATAGGGACATCAAGAAGGAAATGGATAAGAAAGAAAGGAGGACTCGTATACAGAATGATCAAACATCAAATAATAGAGCCTTTCTTCCCTACATTCGAGGTGTCACAGATAAGATTGCCAAGGTTTTAAGAAAAAAAGAAATTATGACCTCTTTCAAACCCCTAATCACTATCAGACAAAGAATGAAGTCTGTAAAGGACCCTACAGACAACCGACAAGAGAAAGGCATCTACAAAGTGTCATGTTCGTGTGGGAAATGTTACATTGGTGAAACTGGACGATCATTCCAGGTAAGGATTAAGGAACACGAAGCAGACATTAGAAGGGAACGTACCCATACCTCCGCCTTAGCAGAACACTCCC
>JZKD02S0726514.1:149302-161430 GCA_000966675.3 Picea glauca | reverse complement strand
AAAAACATCGTTTAGGGACTCAAAATGGCCCTGGAAGTTAAAAACTGCTAAAAATAGTAAATTACCAAAATTGCCATAAACATGTTTTGGGCCAGTTGGAGAAGGTGGGTGGCCACCGATATCCACCTGGATCAGGAGGATTGTGTGAAGTGAACTATGGGTGCAGATTTCCCGACAGGGAAATAGAAGGACGTTAACATTCTTCGGGCCGAAGAAGGAAAGAAGGTCCTGGTGGGTGCGATCGTGCTCCGAGTGAGTGCGGTTGGCGTCAGAGTGGTATCAGAGCCAGAACATATTTGCTTTCTAAAGCAGAGAAGAGGAATTCTCCATGCCGCCCAGAAGAGAAAGGCAATCACCTGGTCCAGAAGACAGGGATGTGCGAAGAAGAGGTAGGCCGACAGGAAATCCAGAAATGGAGCGACAGATGAGAGATCTCTGAGCAAGGCTTGAAGAGATGGAGACAGCTCAGAGATGCGGAGTTGGTGCAGGAGACCTTAGCGATTCCGAAGTTGAAGAGGAAGCTAGACATGAAGAAGGAGAGGTCATAGTTGAGGACGCATCGACTGAGTGGTTAATTAAAGTTATCACCAGGATGAGTTCCAAAACGAAAATGGATATTCCAGTGTATGAAGGAAGCCTGGATGCAGAAGAGTTGCTGGATTGGATCAGAGCTCTTGACACCTACTTCGATTATGAAGATATCGAAGAGGATAAAAAGGTTAGACATGCTGTCACAAAGTTGAAAGGACATGCAGCATTGTGGTGGGACGAGCTACAGGCAGATAGACGTTCCAAAGGTAAGCAAAAGATCAAAAGATGGGATCGAATGATCGCAAAGATGAAAGCGAAGTTCATCCCAAGGGATTATCAGATCACACTGTTCAGGCGAATGCAGAACCTGAGGTAGAAACTGATGACAGTGAGGAATACACTGAAGAGTTTTACAGGCTCAACATCAAAGCAGGTCATCGAGAGAGCGATGATGAGAAGGTTGCCATATATCTGAATGGTCTGAGATATGACATTCAGGATGAGTTGAGCATGGTAACCATTATAACTGTTAAGGATGCTTACCAGATGGCTCTGAAAGCCGAGGAGAAGCTGAGCCGTAAGCAAGGACAATGAGGGTGAGGCAAAAGTCAACCCAGAGGCAAGGCAGTTTCCCAGGAGAAATACCAGAAGCCCAAGGAGGAATGGAAGAAAACTTAGGGTAAGGTTGAGAGAGGTGGAACCTCACAGTGAGGACCACATGCTGAACAAAGGGCACAACATACCGAGCAGAGTGGCGGTTATGCTGATGCAAACACTCTTCCTTGTACTAGAGGTCGAGGCAGAGGAAGAGGAGGAGTAATCACATGTTTTATATGTGGAAAGAATGGGCACAAATCCTTTTAGTGTCCAGATAAAAAGCAAGCCGGAGGAGAAGCTCATATCACTGAAGCGCAGAGGCGTGATGTTGAAAATGAAGACACCAGAAGTGGGAAGTCACTGACGGTGCACAAATTTCTCTTAACACCTAAGAAAGAGGTGGAGGACACAGCTCAGAGGACCAGACTGTTCAGAACAACTTGCAAAACCAAGGGCTGGAAGTGCAAGGTTATTGTGGATAGTGGAAGCACCGATAATCTCGTTTCGACCGAGATGGTGGAGAAATTAGAGCTGGATACAACTGATCACCCGAGTCCATACAAAGTCTCATGGCTATAGAAGGGACATCAGGTGAGTGTCACTAAACAATGTTTAGTTGATTTCAAGATGGGTGAATATAAGGATAAGATCTTATGTGATGTCATTCCCATGGATGTATGTCATGTATTGCTAGGTAGACCATGGCAATATGACCGAAATGTGGTTCATGATGGGAGGATGAACACATACACCTTAGAGAAGGATGGGAGAACACACAGATTTCTTCCGATAAAGGATAAGGAGGTGAAGCCAGAAGTAAGCAATACGATACTTCTCATGAGTGGGAAGGAGCTTCTCACAGAGATGGAGAAGAAGGAAGATCCACAATTCTTTGTGGTCAGGAAACCGAGAATTGTCCTGACTAGCACAAGAGTGGATGACTTACCAGAAGAGATTCAGGAATTGCTGGGAGAGTTCGCTGACATCATCATGGATGAATTACCTCGTTCATTTCCACCAATGAGGAGTGTGAGTCATCACATTGATCTCATACCCAGAGCCAGTTTGCCGAACAAAGCTGCGTACAGGTTGACGCCGAAGGAAAATGAGGAAGTCAAGAGGCAGGTACATGAGCTGTTGGATAAAGGACTGGTCAGGGAGAGTCAAAGTCCGTGTGTCGTTCCAACGGTACTAAGTCCAAAGAAGGATGGAGGATGGAGAATGTGCACTGATTCCAGGGCGATCAACAAAATCACCATCAGGTACAGATTTCCACTGCCGAGAATGGATGATCTGATGGATTGCCTGAGTGGGGAAAATTATTTTTCGAAGATTGATCTGAAGAGAGGATATCATAAAATTTGCATGAGGGAAGGTGATGAATGGAAAACAACATTCAAGACAAACGAAGGTTTGTACAAATGGTTGGTCATGCTGTTTGGTTTGACAAACGCGCCGAGCACATTCATGAGGCTGATGAATGAAGTCTTGAGGGAATTCATCGGGAAGTTTGTAGTCATATATCTAGATGATATATTGATCTTCAGTAAGACGAAGGCTGAACATTTGAAACATTTGGCCATTGTGATGAGGAAGCTACAACAGGAGAAGTTGTTGATCAACATGAAGAAGTCCTCATTTATGAAGACAGAGCTCATTTATTTGGGTTTTGTTATTTCATCGAATGAGTTGAAGATGGATCCAGAAAAAGTGGAAGTGATCAAGAATTGGCCATCACTGAGAAATGTTTTCGAGGTGAGGAGTTTTCATGGATTAGCTAGTTTCTACAGGAAATTCATTAGGAATTTTAGTGGAATTAGCGTTGCAATGATGGACACGGTGAATAAGCGACACAAGTCTTTTCATTGGACAACAGACGCTGAGAAGAGCTTCAATCTGTTGAAGCAGATGATAACGGAACGACCAGTGTTGGCGTTGTCGAATTTCAAGAAGACGTTTCAAGTGAAATGTGATGTGAGTAGATATGCCATAGGAGTGGTCTTGAGTCAGGAGGACAGGCCAGTTGCATATTTCAGCGAGAAGCTGGATGAAGCAAAGCTGAAATACCCCACGTATGATCAAGAGTTTTATGCCATTATACAGGCATTAAAGAAGTGGAGGCATTACTTGATCCCAAAAGAATTTGTGTTGTACAGAGATAATCATGCATTGCAGTTTGTAAGTCAACAGGATAAGTTGAATCAGAAGCATGCAAAATGGGTAGAGTATATGAAGAATTTCACGTTTGTAATTAAACACATTTCAGGCACTGCTGACAAAGTGGCTTATGCTTTGAGCAGGAAATGTTTGTTGCTGCAGGAATTCTGAATCAAAACATTGGGTTTTGAGAATATGAAGGACATGTATGCAGGAGATCTAGACTTCAAAGAAGCATATGAAGCAGCTGAGAACCCCGTTCTCAGGGATCGGAGCCCATGGATAGACTACATGATCCAGGAGGGATTGTTGTTCAGAGGAAATCAATTATGCATTCCAAATTGCTCCATGACGGAGAATCTGCTGAAGGAGAAGCATAGTGGAGGCTTGGCAGGGCATTTTGGCCATGAAAAAACATTCGCCAAGTTGAGCGAATCGTATTTTTGGCTAGGAATGCGAGATGATGTCAAACGATTTGTTGACAGATGTAGGATTTGTCAACACTCGAAGGGGAGAAAGCAGAATGCCAGTTTTTATCAGCCATTACCCATACCGGAGAGGCCATGGGAGGCAATAAGCATGGATTTCATTCTGGGATTGCCGAGGACGCAGAGAGGTATTGATTCCATCTTAGTGGTGGTAGACAGGTTTTCGAATATGGCACATTTTATTCCGTGTCAAAAGACCAGCGATGCGACTCACATCGCAAACTTGTTTTTCAAAGAGGTTGTTAGACTTCATGGCTTGACAAGAAGCATAGTCTCGGACAGGGACACCAAATTCATAGGTCATTTTTGGAGGACGCTATGGAAGAAGCTAGGGACTAACTTGGCATTTAGTTCAGCTTATGATCCGTAGACAAATGGGAAAACAGAGGTGGTCAACAAGAGTCTAGGAGATTTGTTGAGAAGTCTGGTGACAAAGTACCATGGTAGCTAGGACAACGTATTGCCACAGACAGAGTTTGCATACAACGATTCACCGAATTGGAGTACAGGAAAAAGTCCATTTCAGATTGTGTATGGGACACAACCGAGGGGAGTTTCTAAACTCAGGGAGTCAGAACAGGCTACGACTAGCAGTGCGAGTGCAGAGGAGTTCATGGAGGCAATGAAGGAACTTCATAGTAAAGTGAAGCAACGACTGATAAATTCAAATCTAGAGTATAAGTGCAGAGTAGATCAACATCGGAGACAACTTTAGTTCAAAGTTGGAGATCTTGTTCTAGCACACTTAAGAAAGGAAAGGTTCCCAAGGGGAACATATAATAAATTGAAGATGAAGAAAATTGGGCCATGCGAGGTCCCAAAGAAATTTGGAGAGAACGCTTATGAAATTGAGTTGCCAGACGGCATCGGGATATCTCCGATATTTAATGTTTCAGATTTATACCCATATAGGGTTGGAGAAGTAGAAACTGGAACTGAAGAACCAGTAATCCAGTGGGAAAAACAATTACCAGTTGCAGAAAAGCCGCAGATGGAGTGCATACTGGACAAGCGAGTGGGAAGGAAGACCAAGCGAAAGAAGTGTTTCAAATATATGGTCAAGTGGAAAAATCACCCAATAGAAGATACCAGCTGGGAGATAGAAGCAGTGATACAGAAGCATGGGTAGACCGTGCAGGAGCTCATGGACAGGAGCCCATGAAAATTTTCAAGCCGAGGAGTATGATGCAGGAGCATCGACGACTCATCAAGTGAGCCAGTACATCGAGAGGAAGACAGCTGGACAAGCCAGCACACATTTTTGGAAAAAATGCTTTGGAAGTTGTTGCGCCACTCTTTTAATGAAGTCATTTATAAATAAGTGCACTTGTATTGTAAAGGGGACCTTGAGCCTTTAAGCTCTCGTCCTTAGTAGATAGGAAGGCATTTAATAGTTTTAATGCTGGTAGACAGGAAATTAATTGTAGATGTGATAGTTTTAGAGTCGAGAGGGAAACCGGATATAGACACCCTCCTTTGTACATTGTAACATAATTTTTTGAGAATTCATTTAGGAGAGCAAGAAGAGCAAGCAGAGAAATTGTATGAATAACACCCATGTACAAGCATTGAATTAATAGAAAAAAGCTTTGATTCGATCTCATGGTTATGTGTTGTTTCTCTGTGTGTTGATGCTATTATGCTCATGGATGTTTACTTTCTATCATACCATTGGTTTGATATGTTGTGTATGTGATTTCATGGTTGAATTGAAGTATGTGAGAACAAAAAATCAGTTTCAATTATTTCTCTATCTCGAACCAGAAAATTCCTGCAAGGAGTGCAGTTGAATTGTCCGCAAGGAGTGCGTGACTGCAGGGTTCAGATAGAGGAATATTTGGTTCTAAGTTCTCAGAAGTGCAGGTAGGCACCGAACCATGAAAGGCATGCGCAGGCTAGACGAAGTCTCAGAGTTGCGATTCTGAGCAAAAGGTTGAAAGACTGCAGCTGCAGGGTTACGCAGAGTTGAAACTTCGACACTTAGACGTGTTGAAGATTTGTCGCAAGGAGTGCGTGCAAAGATTTCTCTTGAAGAGACTCAGAAGTCGAGAACAAGCTCAGGAAGGATAGACCTTCGAATTAGTCGAAGGAGGATATAGATAAGTCATGCTTGGAAGGCTTGCTGGGAAAGTTGCAGGTTTGTGCACAGAGTGACAAGTTCCGCGAAAGAGCACCTCATCAATTCGTCCAGTTCTATTGGTGAAGGACGGATAGTCAAATTTCTCCAAGGAGATTCCGTGAAGACCGATGAGTTGTTGGATCACTTGGGATTGTGGGAGATTGCAGTGCTAGTGTGGAGAAAGGTTCGAAGCTCAGGAGGGCGGAAGCCGTCGATCGGGATCACAAGGAGCGTGGTTTTACTCGTGGATCGGCATATCGGGAGTTCGTGAGGTGGGACTCCAATTCTACGCAACAGGAATCGCGATAGGGAGAGAAGCGAAGCCAATGGCCACGTGGATAGTGTGGGCCACAGCGAGGTGACGTAGTAGGTGACGCGAGATATTGACGTTTCGGCGTCTTGGGTCTCAAAAGTCGAGGAAGGAGTCGTTTGGTTACGCAAGTGGTGAAGTCGCTAGGGGGCGAGATCGCGAGTTGTTGCACCTCGGCACATCGGACATCGGAGGTTGGAATCCTGAGTGGTTGGTGTCACGATTTGCAAAGACACGATAAGACCGAAGTCCCAACAGCGGAGAGAAAAGTCAGTGTTGATCGGCGCATTGGATCTCGGGGGTTCGAGAACCCAAAGGATAGACAGTGAACTCGAGAGCCGCAAAGTTCCGATCCTCTGAGTAATAGAAAGGAGGATTGCGTGAAGTGAACTGTGGGTGCATATTTCCCGACAGGGAAATAGAAGGACGTCAACGTTCTTCGGGCCAAAGAAGGAAAGAAGGTCCTGGTGGGTGCGATCGTGCTCCGAGTGAGTGCGGTTGGCGTCATAATACTTTTCATAAATTGGGCAGTATGCCCCATTGTTGAGAGTTTGAAAAGAATGATGATATAAAAGAGTTTGAACAGAATGATGATATAAAAGGGAGGTGAGTGAAAATATAAAAAACTATATTTAAGTTTAAATGGGTGAAATCATGAAGATGGGTTACAATTTTGCTTGTTTTATGAGAAAAAAAACTCTATTTTCACAAGTTCTTCAACTTCCTACATACAAAAGTATTTTTTTTATTTAGAATTTCACTTTACAGTGAAAAAAAAACTTGTGAAGAATTTTGTTAGCTTTCGAATGACTATTTTTCAAAAAAAAATTATCACAATTTGATATGTCAATTTGACAATTGTTTAACAGTATGTTCCTTAAATATGAAAGGAATGATAATGAGTTACTTTTTTCTACAACAATGTATCTATTATTAAACTTATGTTTTTAAGAAACGAAATATACTGCAACAATCTACAGAGACTCTATTTTATTATGACTATAAATTTGAATCTAACGGATGAATATTATAATTTCTAGAATAATTTGAAGTTGACCAAGCTAAAAACGTTGCAAATTTTAAACACATGTTTTCTACACATTGTATCTATCTTAATTTTTATTTAAAACTAAAATATAAATATACCCTTTTGAAAAGAACAGTTTAAGGATTATGAATATATTTTTTTCCAAATTTTTCTCTATATATTTTTAGAGATACGGATATTTCATTTCACTGAATCATAATTTCTACTGAAAATATTATGTAGTGATTTAAAAAAAAAATAAAAATAAATAAAGATAAAAATAAAGAAAATGAAAACAAATTATAGGAATTGAAAGTAGATTCAATTTTGGAAATGTTGGTGTCATTTTCGAAAGCAAATTCTCAGTATTTGCAGGAGTTTGCAACCTCCGAAGTTTAGTTAAGTTTGGGGAAATTCTCTGGTTTTAGTTTTCAGTCCCAATTTCCTTTTTTCGGCCGAAAAACTAATATTTTGACCAAAAGACTAAAATCTAACAGAAACCGTCAAAACTGAACAATTTCCAAGGTTTTCGACCAAAAAACCATTCTTTCGGCCGAAAGGCTGTCGAACGAATTCTGTCTGTCGAAAAAAAATGAAACGACACGTCGTATCGTTTCATTTCGCGCCAAATTGTATAAATAGGATTTCAGCCAAACACATTTAACATAATTCATCAGATGGACAGACAGATATTAGCTCGGGGATAGGGATTTCAAAGCATTTCTATTACTGATTGCAACTGTATTCTTTTCTTTCTTTATTTCTTCCCTCTATTCCATAGGCTTAATCGAAGTATTGATATTGATACATGGTGGTTTTCTAGAGCACTTAAACAAAGTTTCGAATCATCTTTTCGGTTTTTGTTGAATAAGGTAATTGATGTTTGTTCAAGTTTTTATTGGAATAACAATTTATATGTTGAAAGATAAATGTTGAGCATTTTTTCAAGGTGAAGTCTTTGTTAAACATATATTTTACAGATAACTATAAAATTCATGGGAAACAAAAGTTTGCACAAGAGAAAATATGATCGCACTTGAGATGATACTCGCCAAATCGAACAAAGGAAAGAGATTTATCGGAGAAAGAAACAAGAACGTGCAAATATTCAAGAAAGAAACGATGATAATGTCAATGGAGATTTTCGATAAGAAGAAGTTCAACCAGGTATGCATGCACATATGATGATCAATCACACGACAGACATTGGGACTACATTCAGAAAGTACAGAATTCAAAGTATAGAATTCAAATTTAAAATGTTGTAAATTTAATATAATTGATTGTAATTACAAATTGATGTTTTTCAAAAAACATAAATAGATTTGTCTCATAATGTTGAAGAAGACGTTGAAACTAAAATTGAAGCAGAAGACGAATCACCTATAGGTATGTACATAAATTTAGATAATACAAGATGAACACTCAAATATATATAATTTAGTGAATTTATGTTTGTGTTATGTTTTTTAATATAAACTTTAAATTGAAATATGCAGGAGAATCTATCAACATTGATGATGAAATATTAGAAAATGTTGATACTAACAAATTTGGGAAGAAAAAAGCTAAGCATTATATAAGATATCGAACTAAGAATATGTATAATACTTTTTTCAAAGATGAGTCAGTAACAGTACAAGCTCAACTTTTACTTTGTCTAATGAAGTCAAGAAATTTAAAATAAGCTACATCATTATTGGGTATTCAAAAGTTGACAAAGGATACAAAGGTTACACAGAATGTCTTTAACAATATAACTAGTGTATTAAAATCTTTTGGAAAATCTCGAAAATAAGATGTTTGTGTTGCACGTAGAGCGATACAAACAATAGTTGTTTCATCTAGCAATATAAAAGATTGTTTGACACGACACATGGAAAAAACAATGGGAACGTCAAGAAAAACATTGTACAAACATATAAAATTTCGTTTCCAAATAGATGTAAATGATGAATTGGCTTGTTGGACAGTGATTTCTAGACAACCCTACAAATATAGACTTGCAGAAAATGTTAAAGAATTGGCCCGTAGTTGTTGGTTGGAAGAATCTCGTGTTTCACCACATACAAGGGATGTGTTGCGACGAAGAATAGTATGAAATCAATATGAAGAACATCCAAAACATATATTTCCAATGACACAAATAGATTTGTTTAATAAGCTCAAAGCAGAGCACAAAGAAGTTAAAATTTCCATCAATACATTTGTGCAACAAAAAACATGATTTGTTAGACTCGTTACTGTCCATGACATGTGTTGTTGCCGTTATCATGTGGAGTTTGAGTTGTATTATGAAACTTTTTTGGATTTTGGTAAAACTTTATGGCCAGGTTCACCTCCTCCTTCTACATTTCGTGTTTTTATATCTAAAATTCTATGTGAAAGAGAAGATGATGATTTATTTTACAAAAAAAATGTGTTGGTGGAAATAAATATGATCATTGTGGAAATCTAAGTTTGTTTCATTCAAAGTATCATATTGATATGAATGATCAATCATTTTCTAATATAAGAGTCAATTGGAAGAGATATGAATATATGAGCAGCACAGCTCCACATTCTTCAAATGTTATTTCCAAAAGGATTAATTTGAAGGTAGATAATATCAGCGTGATAGAACTTTTGAAGAAGTTTGAGGAAGAAATATTTAAATACACCAAGCATTCACATAGAGATCGATGGCAAGATCTACAATTCAAACAATCCCATGAAGTGTTTCCACCAGGGACAATTTTGTCTGTAGTTGATTTTGCAGAGAATTACACATTCACTGCACAAAAAGAAATACAGAGTGAATATTATCATTCTGATCAAGTCACGATATTTGTCCACGTTCTATAAAGACATGTTCAATGGAGTCTTTCAAACATAGAAAGCACCAACAAAAATCGACATGTTATTAAAGAATATCACTTTTATATAAGTGATGATCAAGCACACGACACACATTATGTACAACATTGTTTTGATAAATTTTATGATTCATTGAAAGAACATGAAATCAGATTCGATCGACATTGGATATGGTCTGATGGGTGTGCGGGTCAATTCAAATCTGCATGATCATTCTATTGGTTATGTCGTCTTCATAAAAAATTAAACATTACACATTGTTGGAACTTTTTTGAGACTGGTCATGGAAAAGAAGAGCACGACGGTGCAGGGGCATGTATAAAATGATCACTTCGAAGGTATCAGTTGAACCCTCATGCCGCTCGATTTGAATCCGCTAAACAATTTGTTGAATGGTGCAACATGGTGCTAATCCATGAATATAATCCGTCAAGGGATGTGCGCAGGTGTGTCTATGTATAAATGTTACATGTATGTGCACAAGATATATAAATTTGAACGTGTTCAAATTTATATTCAATCTTCCATCATTTTCTTGAAAGATTTCAAGTTAACAAGTTCTTGTCTTGTGCAGGTTTTTTTGGTATGTTGGAATCGAAGATGTAAATAGATCAATCCCATATGACGCCAGTACAATACCTGGGACAATAAAAATACATTCAGTTAAAACAAAATGTTTTCAAAATGGGTTTGCATTTGATAGACGAAATGACTCTTTTTTTTGTTCAGTTTGCATAGAGGACACATAATCCATAGATATTTGCGAGAAAGAAAATGCAAGATATGTTAAAGCTTGGAGACATACTGAACTTAATGTAAAAGGGAAAATGCCACTTGCAAGCTCAGAGGATATGGAATCAAATGAAACTATAGTGCCAGTTGATGGCGATAGAGTTTATGATCTTGTTAGAGAAGGTAAAATTTTTATGTTTAAATTTTTTCAAATAACTTACATAGATACATACTTGTGTGATAATATAACACAAATTATTTGTTTTCCAATATATCCAATTATTTTCAGGAGATGTGTTTTCCATGGTTGCACCTGTAGACAACACTAAAAATGTGAAATATTATTTGATGCGATGCACGGAACAAACGTTGAGGCTATTAGAAGATTTTGATGATAACGGTTTTATATATGAATGAGGATCCATTGTATTGAAAGGATATTTTTTCAAGAAACCCATCAAACCGATACTCATGTTCACTTTCAAGACTACCAGTCAAATGTCACGAGTTGTCAATATAGTCATTTGGTATGTACAGCACGCATAAATTTAATAGAAGTTCAATAAAAAAAAAAAAGTTAGAAAATGGAAAATGTCCAAAGTTGATCATGAATGAATAATTGAGGATGGAATACCATTACGTTGTTTTTAAACAAACTTGGCACATGTGTACATTCCAAAAATTTTAATTTTTCATTGAAAGTACATTCCAGATTTTGATAACTTGTTCTGACTATCTTCAAACATATTTCCAATTATGATATTTATAAAAATGGTACTATGTATAAAAAACTCACTTGGGAACTGCACCCCAATTAATACCTAAAAGTATATTGTTAATACTTACAACCTAATTAGTATAGGATTTAGGGAACTATTAATTTGTATGGAAGTGAAAGAACCATTTGGTAACTTATACCCGTATCGATACCCAAAAGTATGTCATTGGGGAATTTCACCCTAATTAGTATAGAAGTAAATGACATGCTTGGGGCACACCTTAATTTACATATATAGGAGTGAGACAACAACTTAATAGATTTGCATCTTAGTTAGTGCTAAAATTATGTTCTTTGGATTTAAAAAAGAATTAATATAATAACAAGGGAACCACTTGTGGTGCACCCTATTTGAATAAGAGTAAGATAAGTACTTACAAATTATGACACTCCCATTAATACCCAAAAGTATATTATTGGGGAATTCCACTCTAATTAGGATATGAATGAGGGAATCACTTGGAAATTTATGCCCAAGTATGTTATAACCTAAATTTGTATAAGAGTGAAAGAACCAAGAATCGCTTGGGGTG
>JZKD02S0726514.1:109995-122952 GCA_000966675.3 Picea glauca | reverse complement strand
GCAAACAAGATCAAGAAGTAAGATTTTGAAGATGGCATGCTGAATGACACTGAACCCATTCAACTCTAATGTTTTCTGACATTCTTCCCCACAAACTTATACTGAAACAAATATCCATTTTTTGTTCACCGAGAAGACCTACAAACCCTTTTTGAAGCGTCGTTATTATAGCAAACTTGTCGCAACATCCGTCAAATGCAACATATTTATAGATTTTGTAACGTCGCAATTCCAACGTAAAAAAGTCCTAAGTGACCGTTGGTATTTTGATTTGGTGAACATACTAAGGTGACTATTGGAGGGGAAAACCTAGTGTCCAAAACATCGCAATTGCGACATACATCTTCACAAACGTGGCAAGAGAGACATTCCAGTGGAAAACGTGGCAAGAGCGATGTTAACGTGGAAAGACCAACGTTAACGTGGCAATTGCGACATACATCTTCACAAACGTGGCAAGAGAGACGCTCCAGTGGAAAACGTGGCAAGAGAGATGTTCCAGTGGAAAATGTGGCAAGAGCGACGTTAACGTGGCAAGAGCGACGTTAACGTGGCAATTGCAACAAACATCTTCACATACGTGGCAGGAGAGACGTTCCAGTGGAAAATGTGGCAAGAGAGACGTTCCAGTGGAAAACGTGACAAGAGCGACGTTAACGTGGAAAGAGCGACGTTAACATGGCAAGAGAGACGTCAACATGGAAAGACCGACGTTATCGGACAACATGAATTTTTTTTATATAAATTTCCTCTATTTTGCGACAATATGGACAATTTTGTCCATAACGCCGCAAATAAAATGTCGGAATTTTTACAATATGTAGTAGTGTCACCTCTGACTTTCGCCACCTCATTAGATTGAAAAAATTGTCAGTGGTTGGCCCCATTTTCTAATATGCATCCATAAAGTTTTCAAGTGAATGCAAAATCATTTTCCAACCTCTTTTTAACACCTGAGCATTGCTCAAGCATCATTGCTTCAGTATTCACTTCCGAGGAAAGTTCATCGCCAACATCTGAAGGATAGGTGGATGTTGGCGTGTAATATTATGTTTATTCATAACGCGACCTCCTAAATCCACCTTCACCCTCTGCACCGACATTTGAATCTTCGTGACAGCCACTCTCATTGTTGCCCCTTGCTCTAAATTGATTGCCTACACACACATTTGAAAGTAACTTCAAGATTTGACCTCACATAAATTTAAATACAACAAAATTCAACAAAAATAAACAAAATTTAAGAAATTTACCAGAAATATTCTCTTGTCCAGAGCTATTCCCTACATTCTCAGGTGTAGGAGTATTGATGTGAAACCTATCTAAGAAGGTTGCATCCATAACACTAGTTTGATCAGGTTTTGCAGTTGATCTATTTACAGACTCGTTTGAAAATCTCCTCTGAAGAGATTGTTGGTGCTCACTCAGAGTCTCATTTGAAGAAGGAGTTCATGTTCTTCCTTCTTGAGAATGCCTAGAGCGTTTGTGGGGAATGTTTGGATAATCTCGTGTTGACATCACTCCTCAATATCTATCCACAATGCAGAGTTTATCAATAAAAATCCAAAGATGTACACAAGTTCAAGAAATTAAAAACACAGAGATAAATCAAAGTTTTGAACAATCAAGCCACAGAGGTACTCACTCATTACAAGGCGCAAATACTGGTCATTCAACCATGAATCAATCAACTAAAAGATAAGTAAGGGGTCTATAGACAGCATGGAAGATTCATCCATGCACAGAAAAGAAGGGCATTTGAATCTGTAGGTCTTTAAACACCGAAGTGACGACCGTTGACTTGGCTCCTGGCTGACTGCTCAGGCATGGACTGATGACTAAAGGGATAAGTGATAGAAGATAAAACTACAAAATTTTCAAAATAATCAATAAAACCAACACATAGAAGTCATTGAAATCAGAAGTTGGGTTCGCAAAGGGACTGTCATTCCACTCAAAGGTTTATCATTCACAATCCACATCAAAGAAGAAGATGCAAAGACTAAACATCCATCCATGAATCAATCAACTAAAAGATAAGGGGTCTATAAACAGTATGGCATATTCTTATCCTTCACTCATCATCCATGCACAGAAAAGCAGGGCATTTGAATCTATAGGTCTTTAAACAACGAAGTGACGACCGTCGATTCGGCTCCTAACCGACTGCTCAGGCATGGACTGATGACTAAAGGGATAAGTGATAGAAGGTAAAACCACAAACTTTTCACAATAATCAATAAAACTCACACATAGAAGTCATTGAAATCAGAAGTTGGGTTCACAAAGGGGTTGTCATTCCACTCAGAGGTTTATCATTCACAATCCACATCAAAGAAGAAGATGCAAAGACTAAACATTCAGCCATGAATCAATCAACTAAAATATAAGGGTTCCATAGATAGCATGGCAAATTCTTATCCTTCACTCATCATCCATGCACAGAAAAGTAGGGCATTTGAATCTATAGGTCATTAAACACCGAAGTGACGAATGTCGATTTGGGTCCTAGCCAACTGCTCAGGCACGGACTGATGACTAAAGGGATAAGTGATAGAATATAAAACCACAAACTTTTCACAATAATCAATAAAAATCACACATAGAAGTCATTGAAATCAGAAGTTGGGTTCGCAAAGGCACTATCATTCCACTCAAAGGTTTATCATTCACAATCCACATCAAAGAAGAAGATGCAAGGACTAAACATTCAGCCATGAATCAATCAACTAAAATATAAGGGGTCCATAGACAGCATGGCAGATTCTTATCCTTCACTCATCATCCATGCATAGAAAAGCAGGGCATTTGAATCTATAGGTCTTTAAACACCAAAGTGACAATCATCGATTCGGCTCCTCGCCAACTACTCAGGCAAGGACTGATGACTAAAGGGATAAGGGACAGAAGATAAAACCACAATCTTTTCATAATAATCAATAAAACCCACACAAAGAAGTCATTGAAATTATAAAGTTGGGTTTGCCAAGGGAAATCAATTCAGAAAAACAACAAGCAAGTGGATTCATTAAAAGTTCCATATGGTTGGATCCACTAAAAAAACGTATTAGAACATTTCTTTAATATTCCTTAAAAGTTCCCTATGGTTGGATCCACAAAGACCACATATAATGCAATGCATGTTAAATGGGATGGGATTGAGGGTTGTTTGTATTCCTAATATAAATTAAGATGAGGTGGAGCAAATGTAATTTTGCTATATTATATATTTGGATCACTTGAGAGATTTAAGTACAAATTTTTGGATAGTTGTGGATATAGTTGAACTAAATACATAATTGTGAAATATTTTATGGTGACCTAAAGTTACATAAAGGGACCTAATTTTACTATAAACTAAGGGATTTCCACTAAGGGATACATAAAGGGACCTAATTTTACTAAATTAACTAAGAGATTTCAACTAAGATATTTATACCTAATTATTACATAAAGGAACCATATTTCCACTAAGGGATTTCTTAACTATAAACTCCCTAACTCCCTTGTTTCATATAGTTTCGAGTTTATTTGTTGTTGATTATTAAACCTAACATCATATCCCTCCATGTCCAAAACCTATTTTTACCTTGAAAACAATTGTAAATCGTATGAATTTTGGCTTTGGGAAAAAAATAAACCCCTTTTGAGACATTCATCAATCTTGTTATATTATATATATGGATTTGAAGATTTGGATTGTAGCATTTCTATATAATCATGGAGAAATATTGAGAAAATTCAAAAGTGTTTATAATTTATAATCTTATAATTAATATCATAAGTAACCTATCATATCCTCATATAAATAGTTATTTCCCCTTTAAGAGAATGACTAAAACTAGGTACCTAATGTACAAGCACAAGAGACTACTAACATGAAAGAAAATTTGCTACCTATTGCTTAATGGGGGTTGGCATAAATATGCCAATTCTTGGCTAAATCATTTGAGGATGGAGAAGGAGATCAATCTACAGAACATTGATATACCATTAAAAATACTATTAAATAGAAATTCAATGAAATATCATTTTACTTATGAAGAGTTTTTGTTAACTAGAAGGTAGGGATAAAATGTTATTTCTAACAAACTCTAGAAACTCAACGTGAATTACATAATCATGTTAATCATTGAGTTTTTTAATGAAATTTTTGTTTGAGGCCATAACTAAGGGAGCATATATCATAGCTTGGCTCGACTCACTAACCCAAGGAATCTTGATAGCTTGGATAATTACCATTACATATTACCTAAAACAAAATCAATCTATGAATAGATTGACTCACTATAGAAATATCAACATTAACAAAGTAATATAGATTTTCTATTTATGGAAAATATCTTGAATCTTAGTGTTGATTCTTTGTGTAAATGTTTGCTAGCAAACACTTTGAACCTAATCAATCTATGAATAGGTTGACTCATTATAGAAATACCAACATTAACAAAGTAATATAGATTTTCTATTCATGGAAAATATCTTGAATATTAGTGTTGATTCTTAGTGTAAATGTTTGCTAGAAAACACTTTGAACCTAGTTTTTAAGGATTTTGTCACTTGTGATTACTTATTTATAATAATATTTTTTTAAGACTCTTGTACACTACGAAATTGTGTTAAAAAATACGATGCACTCAAGAATCAACACTAATATTCATTTACACTAAGAATCAACACTAATATGACACTAGATTATTCTTTCTTAAGTACAATGTCATATTCACTCTTTACAATTCAATTCCATCTTACTCATGGTTGTTTATATTTGATAAAAAAATGAACTCTACCTTTTTGCAAGATTGTTTTCAGTTCTTTTCCTTTTCATTTAAAGAGCAACAATGCCAGAATACTAGTAAATTACACCAACACACAAAATCTTGTAAATATCAACATCCCTAAGAAAAAATAAATATATTTGTATATACTACCAAAGATCTCAAATGATGAATAAATCCAAGGGATATAGGAAAGTGTCATAAAGCATTTACAAAACTAGTAAAAATAGAGCTTCAAATGGAACTTTATGCCTTACTAGTCAATGGAATGGATATGTTATTATGTGTTGAATCGTGTAAGAAGTCAAATAGTCAATTAGGTCAGAGTGCGACTAAGTAGAAAGTTTTGTTGGGAAGTTCCACTAGGAGAGAACCGACCTAATATGGAAGTGATAGATTTACTGAACTATGCATAATTTACTTGAAGATCACACTGAGATTTAATTAATGGAAATAATGAATGCATGTTTCTAGAACATGTCAACAAAAACCTAAAAGGTTCTAAATAATGTTTATTGGTCAATTCTTCGTGTAGTATGGTCTATGAGTAATTGAATGGTTGAGGACTAAGTTGATTGGGGTTCTTGGAAGAATAGCACTCAATGTTACCATGGAATAGATCAATCCTAATGGTTTCTTTGAGGGTGCATATATTAACCTCAATGAATTGACAAAATGTATAAGGGATTACAAGATCAAATGAAACATGTGTATGGTGCATTGACAATAACTATTGAACCAATTCATTGTCATTAGGAAGTGGGCATCAAATGACATGTAGAAGTTGAATTGATTGTTCAAGTGGCATGTAAAGAAGAGGAACAATTGTAACTATCTCTTAGAGATGGGCCATAAGAATATGAATTGCTAGAGATTGAGAGAGGGAGGTAGACATTTGAAGATTACAATTGAGAAAGGATGCAATTATAGGTCTCTACAATTTGAAAAGACCACCAAAGTGGAAGTCATTAGAAAAGACCACCAAAGTGGGAGACTAGTTACTTTTTGAGCAGTTTACTACACAAGTAGGTCACTCATGTCTTACACAAATCCAATAATTTGTCAATTTGAAGTTATATTATATGAATATAAATATCATCAATAAGATAAGCATTCGATAACTTTGGTCAATATGTGTGAAGTAATAAATGAGTATAATAATTAGTTCTCATATAAGACTCTTTTATTTCTATAAATTAGACTTTATCATCCAAAATGAAGTATTCGTTATTACTATTCCTTTAGTCAAAGGGTATCTACAATTGGAAAAGACCACCATAGTGGAAGACATTGGAAAATACCACCAAAGTGGGAGACTGGTTCCTTTTTGAGCAGTTTACTACACAAGTAGGTCACTCATGTCTTACACAAATCCAATAAGTTGTCAATTTGAAGTTATATTATATGAATATAAATATCATMAATAAGATAAGMATTCAATAACTTTGGTCAATATGTGTGAAGTAATAAATGAGTATAATAATTAGTTCTCATCTAAGACTCTTTTATTTCTATAAATTAGACTTTATCATCCAAAATGAAGTATTCGTTATAAATATTCATTTAGTCAAAGGGTCTCTACAATTGGAAAACACCACCAAAGTGGAAGACATTAGAAAAGACCACCAAAGTGGGAGACTGGTTCCTTTTTGAGCAATTTACTACACAATTAGGCCACTCATGTCTTACATAGAGATGTGACCAAGACTCATGACAATATGTAGGACATGTGAAGCATAGAGGGAGATTTACTTACCCATTATCATTAGGTCTCACTAGAGGGTTTCAAGAGGTGTTTTGTCAATCTAGTCCAAATATAAATGACTCTTGGCAATGAATATTTATTTCTCTTGTTATAAAATGAAGAACACGGAAAAATGCAAAACTTGGCGTGAATTACATAATCATTTTAATCATTGAGTTTTTGCATGAAATTTTTGTTTGAGGCCATAACTAAGGGAGCATATATCTGGGAATCAAATCCAATATAGGGCCATCCATGCCCAAAGTAGTGTGGTTGGATGAAATACATTCCATGTCATTTTCCTTGCATCAACAATCAAAGGAATTGTCTCCTTGGGAAAATTGGCATTCGCAAATGCAAGGTGTCTAAGGGATTGAGGGAATTCTTCCTTGTACACACAACAAACATACCATATGAGTTCACTTGTTGAGAAGTGGTGCAATGGTATTCAAGTTGTTATAGATCAAGGTATCCAATGGATTTTATTTATAATATGAGAATCTCATCTAATAAGAACATCATTTCATGTGTAGAACTCTTTCAATGTCCTCAATATTGAATATACTTTATAATGTACTTGCATTATTAAAACCATACAACCTTGATATTTAATATCATCAAAATATTTTGAATACATTTATCTAGATTCACATTATTAAAAACCTACAACCAATGTTTTGTAGCATCAAGTGCAAAAAGATTGAAAACAACATAACTTATGAAAGAGTTTTAATATAATTTAACGGTAAACAAGGCATTGTAAGATATTTTGTAAGCTAAACTTTGTAAGAAACTTATGATACTCTAATATTACATATGTAAACTTGGCCATGATATTCAAGTATTACAATATTTTCAATAAAACAAAAGAGAATTATGTTTATTATATAAATTATCATTAATATAATATTAAAATCAATTACCTATGATATAATAAAATTTTATAGTTTACATGTTGAAAGTAAATATTGACAATTATATGGAAATGTAATTGTAATCGGATTTACCAACTTGGGACTATGGAAGAGTTGAGAAAATAAGAAAAACAAATAAGTATTTTGAAAAAAGGTGTAGTTGAATGATACCTTTATGTAATGGAAAAAGATAAGTCTTCATAATGATAGGCATTTGTGAGGTTAAAAAATTATAAATGAGAAATTGTCATAAATGTAACAGCAATGCCTTTAGTTATATCTATATTTATATTTTATGTTTTAATAACTTTAGTTATAACTATATTTATATTTATATTTATATTTATATTTATATTTATATTTATAACTATATTTATATTTATATTTCATGTTTTTATTTTATTATTAAGAAATAAATAAAGTTATTTTGTATTTTTATTTCCTTTTAGAAATTAAAAAATATATATTATTTAATTAAATATATTTAATATTTATGTATTTTGAAATTCTATTTATAATGAGAATAGTTTTTACATAAAATTATTATTTCATATTAAATATTAAATTCTGAAAAGTTTTAATAACTTATAATTATTTTTAAATTATTTTTTAATATAAATATAAATTTAGACAATTTTAGTATATTATAAATTTGTGTTATATAAAAAGCCAAAAAAAAAAGGATGGTGTCTCCTAGTACAACTCCACATTGACTTAATGAAAATAAAGAATTTGTAAAATATGGACTGCAATATTGCTTTGCTTTTAATAAAAATAAAAAAAATGTAAAATCTAGACTGCAATATTGCTTTGCTTTTGTTGAAAAATCAAACGATAGTGTGGTAAGTAATATTTGAAATTTTAGAGACAACTTGTAAGCAAGGAGTCTGAGGGAAGACCATGCCCACGGCTTGGCCACAAGGGCCAAGAAATTAAACTTTAATTATAAATTGAAAATTAAAATTAAAATTTAACAATACATAATAAAAATTAAAATTTAAGAGACCACTAGTAAGCAAGGAGTCTGAGGGAAGACTGTGCCCACAGCTTGGCCATAGGGGCTGAGAAATTAAATTTTAATTATAAATTGAAAATTAAAATTAAAATATAACAATACATAATAAAAAATAAAATTAAATCTAAATACTATAGGTCAGAGAAATACCTAGAGCTCGGCGCACCAGTGCTCACAAACGCCAACACGACCTCTGTGCTCAAAGACCTCACACTCATAGATGCTCAGAAACACCCGCCTACACGACTTGCGCAATCATGACCTCTTCGCTCACAGACGCTCAGAAAAGCCAACAAACTCCAACAAAGTTCAAAAACATTACAAAAATCAATGTGTGGTTGATATATAAATAATCTTTCGTTCGAACAATATTTCGGCCAAAAGATAGTTCAATCGAATGATCTTTCAGCTGAAAACATATTGCTGGAGGGAAAATATTCGTCCGACTAATTTTTTACATGCAAATCGAGGGTGTCGTTACTGCACCGTTCGATTTGATGTTTCACTTTTTGGTCGAAAACAATAACTTTCGGCCGAAAAAATGTTTTTCAAAATTTTGGAGATCTGATTGTCATGAAAGTGTTACCCACCTCCGTGATTTCACCCATATTTGTAATGTTATAGTTAATAAAGTCCAAAGCTTGGTGAGTTAGGATTAACCCACTTGTTTTTGCGGAATTCAAAGCAATATAGCTTTAAAATTGCATAAATGTAATGTTATAGCATACCAAAGTCTAAGACTTACACTAAATTGGTGTATGAGATCCTCTTGTTTGAGGGACAAGGGATCCCCTCCACCCAGTGATTTGAGAAGTAAATTTTACGAAGGTATACATACCCTACCCGCCTCTAGATTTGAACTTGTGACCTCTTAGGAGGAAACACATGTTCTTAACCATTAGGCATACTCAAGCTATATTAACAATAATCTATTTTTAATGTCACAACCAAGCCAAACATCGAATTGGTGTATGAGACCAAATTATAAATATATATTTAATGTTATAAAGTGAATTAATAAATGAAAAAAAAAACTTTTTTAAATTTAGTATAAACATTTTTTGGTGAGATGATATTTCATCTTGACTCATTTATTTTTGCAACTTTTTTTTTAATTTTGTAATATAAGTTGTTTTAAAATAAGTCAAAATTCTTAATAATTAAATTTTATGATCATAGTTTATGTATATCAGATGAAACTGTAACTTTTAATGAAATTAACGGTTTAGATTAAGTACGAAATTACAATATTTTACAAGGCAAGTTTTTCCAAAATTTCACTTCGAGGCCACTACACCTGAATCCCCTGCCAGGGGGGGGGCGAGAAAATTTCTCACCACCCCACATGGACCCCCTTGGCGAGAGAAATGGGGGGGGAATCCCCCCCACACCCCCCCATCAGGTAATGGGGTCCAAACACAGCTGAAACAAGACCTATGAATCAAGAAGATAATCAAGCTCCACAATCAACAATTTCTCAGTGTCTTTTGGACTATACTTTGGGAAAGAATGAACTCACGGTTGAAGATATCTACATCTTTATGTCCAGGGAAAGATGGGTAGAAAAAAGTAGTGAATATGACATTTGTTCACCTTTTGAGGTGTTACAATCAAAAGCATCCAGGAACCCAGGACAAAAAATTGATTTACTTTTCAATGCTCTTATAATAGAGCAATCCACACTTCTACTAGTAAGTCCCCTTTTGGCTATTTACCACCTTCTCCCTTAGATGTTGTATATGGATAGAAACAAGGAGTGAGGCAAGACACATAAGAGAAGCATCAATGGCTGAAAATATCATTAATGAGATCAGGCTAATCCATTTCCAAGTGCAGGAGACATTGAACAAGTCACAAGAAATGTATAAGGATCAACATGACTAGCACATAATTGAGAAGACATTCAAGGTGGGAGACAGACTATGGTTGCATTTGAACAAAAAAATGGCTACATGGTCCTAGTAAGAATATCAAGGCCCTTTGGTATGTTCCTTTTAAAGTGTTGGAGAAGGTAGGTGAAAATAGCTACAAACTCAATCTACCTCCATATATCTACATGTGATTGCAATTTTGTTTCTAAATAATATTTCAATTGGAGAGAAGGCTACAATGGGAGTATGAGATAAGACTGGAAATTTTATGTCTCAATAGAAAACATGGAAAAACTAAAACTCTATGAGCCTTTCATGTTAAACCAATAAATTGATGGGAAAGTCTTACCTAGCATAGAGAACTTAACACCAGAAGTTCAAGTAGAGTTAATAGAGGATACAATTTTGTAGAATAATTCCAAAACAACCAAATAGGGGCAGCATGAACTCTGAGAGATTGGGTTGAAATGATAACTTTTCCATGCAAGGTAAAATGGTACTCTGGGGAGAAAGTAGAGGAAAATTTTCTTCAACTCCTTCAGTAAAAGCTTATGGGGACCAAAATCCTTTAAAAATTGGGAGTTATGATACGAAATGGATCACTATATAAATTTTCATTTATTTTGGTACTTTATGGGTGGAAAATTGGAGCTATTGGCTTGTAGAGCCCATTTTAGGGGCATGTCTTGTTTTGGTGATTTAGGGACTAGAAAATTCCAAAGCCCGTTTGAGTCATCAAATGACATTTTGGGGGGTCAAAGCTTTGTAAACAAAGTTTATGACCTCTTGATGTTGTTCTACACATTGATGTATGTCCAACAATGCAAATATCACCTTGATCAGAGTTTGTATGAGGAAGTTAACAACCTACAAGTTGACTTATCCTATTGACTATCATGATAGCAAGTGGATGATATGTTAACTTACATTACACACACATGTGGAGCTAGTCATGTGTGTACTTTCAAGAAGATTGTTGAGGGTCCAAAACCTTAACCCTAATCAAGAGTTAAGTCATGCAAAAAACCTAACCCTAACTCTAGATGGTTATTGGGAGGTTGTTAAATACTAGGCTCTTAGGATATGAAGGGATTCTATTCTTATTATATTGATTATTGTTCCATAGTAGCGTTGAGCAAGGGAGTGAGATATTGGAGCAAAACAAAGAAAATACAAGACCTTAATGCAGTATCCATACATACCACAATGTTCATGAAAACTCCATAATGGGTGGTCTCCATATTTTCATTTTAGAGTTGAGAAGAAAAGAGAAAGGCATAGTCCTCACCTTAGGGTTGGATTTTTCCCTATTGTGTTTTTACAAGGCATGTCTCATGTTCATTATGTGAATGGTGTATTATTTTCTTTAGTGTTTTTCATTTCAGACTTAGTTTATTTTGATGTTTCATGTGTTAAGATACTAATATTAAATATTAATAAAATAAAAGACTACATAAAAAGAGTTTAGAGAAGCTTATAAGATGTGTTGTGACAAAGAGTTATAATGGAATATCTATAGTAATTTATGTTGATACTGAGAGGGGGATGAATCAATATCAAGTACAATTTGAAACCTTTTTCAACTTATACTTAAACCATTCAACTATATCCAATGAGCAATGAACAATAGTATAAGAGTTACACCAATACACCATAATACACAATGCACAATATATGAGAAATAATCAAGATTTTTGTTCAAGGGAAGTAATGACTTCCAAAGGTAGCTACAGCTTCCAAATGTAAAGGGAGGGATAAACCTCCAAGAGGAATATACAATCCTCTAATATCAAGAGAGAGTTTAACTCTCCATCCTTGCCCCTTTCTTCCACCCAAGAATATATGAGAGATGATAAAACTTTACAATAAATCATCACCATCAACCAATCATCACATAGAACCTGATAATGCTTCCTGAGACTTCTTCAATTTCTGTAATTCTTCAATTCTTGGAGTACTCTGATCCTATAGATAATATTACTCAATGTATTCTATGAAACTCCTCCAATTTTTACTCCTTAAATCCTCCCCAAAAAGAGGTTATAGAAAGAATGGTAGACTTTATTCAATTATGGTCTATTCAAGAGAGTGAACTTGCATAGAATTCCCCGTGCTCAATAATTAACATCTCATTCTAAAACTCGCACAAAATAAACTACAGTCTGTACTCTTTCCAATGAATATTTTCCTACTTCATTTGGATTCTCAATGAAGAAGTTATGACTGTTTTACCCGAAACACTTGTTTATTGACTAGCTTCAGAACTGGTCACAAACCCTAACTTACACATAGTGTATCACCATTGTTATATCGAATCAAGAGCTAAAATTGTTACCAGAGGTACCTTGATATGTCTTCTCAATACCATAGAGATTTCACCATCTGAATCATTCTAGAAAAAAAATTATAGCAAAAATAGTAAGATGGCCTGAAAATAACATACCTCAGAACACATTACCAAAAGACTTCATCCTCCCTTGAAATCCGGCCTTCTTTACTTATTATTTCCTTTGAAATTTGACTTATATCAAATGAATGTATAATGATGTTTATTTATACCATTTATGTCACTTCCTTTTAACATTAGGGATGACCTGACACTTTCTTATTTTGTAATTCTTTTCTTTAATTATCT
>JZKD02S0726514.1:89811-105310 GCA_000966675.3 Picea glauca | reverse complement strand
ATAAATCATGCCTTAATCATTTAACTTGCAGTAATACATTTAACCAATAAATATACAATCACATAAATGAAACAGTGACACAATAACTTTTCATGAGGAAACCCAAAAGGGAAAAACCTCTTCTTCTTATGAATGAAAGGCAAGCTCCAAATCCTCTTTACATTCTTATTTTATCTGAGTTACAACACAGATGAGTTTGCTACTCTGTTTCTTTAGCACCTATTGAATGGAAGCTACAACTCCCAGATGTACATGCAGCAACTTGTACAGGAAACTTTTACAATCTCCCCTTGCTCCTCCCTACCACCCTGAAATCATTCTCTGTCACAAAGAACCTGCAAACCAACTCTTTATCTTCTCTGTCAAACAATAAGCATTCAAATCCTCTCTGCACAATTCATTCTTGACTAGACCACTTAGATTTTTCAATCTGTGTATGTGTCTTCCCTCCTCTGTCTTTTCTCTTCCTCAAATTTTACAGAGCCATATATCTCCTATAATCCTCTCGCTCAGACTTTTCTTGCAACAAACACTTTATATATCTTCCTGTATCATCAGCATGTACAATCGAACTCTCGGGCTTCAAAGAATCAGTTACAACAGCTGAATAACTTCCTTACAGTAATTTTTATTGGACAAGGCATCAAGATGAATAATATCCACATGATCAGTTTAAATGTTTAACCAGCATCGTTCGATGAACATACAACTGTTTTTCGGCGTTTCGCATTTCAGTGTTTCGACACTTCAGTGATGAAGTGTTTCAACACTCCAAGTCCCAATCCCCGGTATCTCGTCATTTTGTATTCCAAAATTTTGGCATTTCGCATTTCGGTGTTTTGGGATTTTCATGATGAAGTGTTTCGACACTCCAAGTCTCGATCCCCAAAATCTACACCAAAAAGGTTTTTCGGCGTTTTCGCATTTCAGCATTTCGTCATATCGGCATTTCGCATTTCACAATTTTGAAATTTCTCTTGATGAAGTGTTTCGACACTTCCAACTTCCGATATCCAAAATGATCTGAAGGTATTTCGGCATTTCACATTTCGCGATTTCGGCATTTTTGTTGATGAAGTTTCTTGACGCTCCATGTTGCGATCCCCAAAACTTCGAAATGGAGCTTGGTTGCACTTTCTCCTTCCTCGAGCCTTGGTCAATGTGACCATTGGTGGTGACCAAGCGCTTATCCATAAATTTTTTTCACGATTTCCCATTTCGTCATTTCGCATTTCGAAACGTCGTGATTCCTGATATGAAAAGTCTCGCCTCTTGACTCCTCCAACTTCCGATATCCGAAACTCCAAAATGGAGGCGGACCACCTGTCCTTGATCTCCTGCTGATCAATGACTCGTATTAAGTCATGATTTTGGGATTTTGGCATTCGTGACTTCATGATGTTGAAGTTTTTTCTTACCATGCAAAAATCCCGAAATAGAAACCCCCGAGTTCTTCACAGTTTCGCGTTTCGATATGTCGATCCTGTGCAAACTGATCCACATCTTTGCAAACTGATCCACACCTGTCCCTTTAGCATTTTTAAAGTTTGACATTAATGAAAAAACCAAGCAGGTCCTATGCAAACTGTAATCCCTGCCAATAGAGAAGTGGCGCCAAAGAAGTAGAGCGATATGGATTGAGAGCGGTAACTCCAATACAAAAACTTTTCATAATTTTGCAAGTCAGAGGCACAAACACAAATATATCTGGGAGATAACTGATGAATCTAGTGTGCATTATAAAGGGCAGGAAGATTTGAAGATAGCAGCGACTAAATATTTTAAGAATTTTTACAAAGAGCGACCAACTTCCTATATTATGGAGAAACTGGAGGTTACTAATCTTTTTAAAAAAATGAAATAGAATGAGGATTTAATTTCCTTACTAAAACCTGTTACAGTAGAGGAGATTAAAAAGGTCATCGATATTTTTAAGAGGGACAAGAGTCCAGGCCCGGATGGTTGGACGGTAGAATTTTTCTCTCATTTCTTTGATTTGGTCAGCGATGATTTAGTACAGGTAGTGGAGGAATCAAGAAAGTTTGGGAATATTCCAGGGTGATTAAATTCAACTTTCTTGACTTTGATTCCTAAAGAGAATAATCCATCCTCCTTCGGTGACTTCAAACTGATTTCCCTATGTAATATTTGTTGCAAAATGATTTCTAAAGTAATCTCAAATAGGATCAAGCCTTACTTGTCAAGTCATCTTTTTGAAGAACAGTTAGGGTTTTTGGAAGGGCGCAGGATTCAGGATGCCATAGGAACAACCTTTGAATTCTTACATAGTATTTCTAAAAGAAAATAAAGTAAATCTTTGATTCTCAAAGTGGATTTATGTAAGGCTTATGATTGTGTGGATTGGGATTTTCTTCATCATATGGTGCTCATTCAAGTCGACTTCGAGTTACAGATGACAAGATGGATAATGAGTTTTTTTACATCCCCTTCATTTGTTGTTCTTATCAATGGGGAAGCCACTGAATTTTTCAAAAGTGGGAGGGGCCTTAGACAGGGTTTTCCTTTGTCTCCGTTACTATTCATACTGGTAATGGAAACTCTTAGTCTGTTATTAAAAAAGGGCAAAGCAGAGAATAAGATTTCGGGTGTTAAAGTGACCAAATTGATAAATATCCTTCACCTCTTTTTTGTTGACGATGTCCTAATCTTATCAAATGATGATCTTAATGAATGGAAGGAGATACTTGACTGCATTCTCCTTTTTTGTAAAGATACTGGTTTACAGGTTAATTGCTCAAAGACTATTGTTCACTATGAAGGTTTGTCAGAATCAAAGTTGGTGACTTTCAGATCTTTACTTGATTTTCCTTTCTTAGCCCTGCAATTAGGTTTCAAATATTTGGGCTTTTACCTGAAAACTAGATTACAGAAGGTGGCGGATTAGTTATGGCTTATAAGAAAAAAGGAAAAAAAGACTGGGAACTGGAGTTATATGTGGCTTTCGATGGGAGGCAGGCTCATTTTGTTGAAGACGGTTCGCGAAAGTCAAGCTATATACTGGATGACAGTGGAGTTAATTCTGAAGTTCATCATCAATTAGATTCGCAAGTTGTGTTTCATTTTCTTATGGAGTGGAAATAATAATACGGGTCAGAGCCATATCCATTTATACAATTGGGAGGTTTTATCGAGGCCGAAATCTAGTGGGGGATGGGGTCTCAGGAATTTGGCCCATTTCAATATAGTTTTATTAGCAAACACTCTTTGGCATACTCTTTTTGACAAAGGTATCTGGCATAGTATTGTGTTGGATAAATACATTAAAAATTCAGATGTTATTAAATGGTTCAGATCGGAAAACTTTGAATTATGTACAGCATCTAGGATATAGAGGAACATGCCGAAATCAATACACCTCTTATTTCACTAGCAAGTTTGGCTCCCAGGATCGAGAGATCAGATTCTAATTGGTCGAGACATTATTCTAGGTATGGGTGAAAACTCATTGTTGTCACAACGTCTTCGCGACCACCTTTCAAATAAGGAGGTAAAGATGCTAGTCAATGCTAGAAATCCGTAGGGGGTAAGTGATTTTTCAGATTATTGGTTATGTAGTGATTCACTGGGTTTAAACGGTGCTCTTGCAAAGAAATGGAATATTTTTAAAAATGGCCTCATTGTTGCTAGAGTCGTTCTTGGTGAAGAGAATGGCAAACTCTTATGGGAAGGGGAGATGGTTCAGGTAAAATCACTGTAAAAAGTTTATATCATGCACTTGTTTCAACTCAAAACTATCAACTAGCACCCAAATGGATTCGAATATCCAACTAAAGATTAAACTATTTATATGGTTGACCATTTCCCAAAAGATATTGACATGGGAGGGACTTCAAAAAAGAGGATGGGAAGGACCCGGTATTTGCATTTTCTGCAAGAAAAACTCAGAAAGCATAGAACACATTTTCATCAATTGTGTTTTTTTGAAACAGTTATGGGATTTATTAAAGTACCACTTAAAACTAAAGAGGATTTGGTTGAGAGATGATATCACTGTTACTTTCAAACAATGGATTAATGATAAGTCTGTTCCACCTGAGATTACAGCCATAACCTGTTGGTATTTATGGATTGAAAGGAATAAGGGCATCTTTGAAGATAAAAATCCAGTTGTCCATTATGTCCTTCATAAGATAATGGGACTGCTTAGAACAAAAATTACCTATGTTACTAAATGCATAGTTAAAGAATGTTTTATTCAACCTGAAGAGGGGTCTGCCATAGCTTTTTTCAACGGGGCTGCAAAAAAGGATAGGTCATCCTGTGGGGCCGGAGGAGTAATAAAAATTACTAATAATATTGTTTACATGTGGTATTATAACTGTGGTGGAGGTGCAAATTCAAAGGCTGAGTTAATGGGAATATGGGCTTCCCTTGCTCTAGCAAACTATCTTGAGATTTATAGGCTACAAACTTTTGGGGACTCTAAAGTGATTATAGAATGGCTTAATAACAAAGGAAATTTGGATATATGCACTATTGAAGGATGGAAAAGGTGCATAAAAGTAGTATGTAAAAAAATTTAGGCCCTTAGTTTCCACCATATCTACAAGAAGTTTAATATAGAGGCTGACAAGCTATCGAAAGAAGCCTTATTAAGTCCTGAAGGAAGATTGACATACTATCAGTGGGAGCCTGGAGGGGCTGGGAGACTAAAGTATCTAGACATTTACTGAGCTTCACTGCATATCCATGTTTTTATTTTGGTGGTTTATATCAAATCTTGGTAAATATGGATAGAAGTAAATAGTAGTGTCGAGGCAAGATTGTCAAATCAGCAGTTTTTTTGTATTATCACTGTGGAACCTTTGATCTAATGTAGTTTTTTGTTTGGAAGAATTTGGAATGTCATGAAATAGGATATTCGTTGAATATAGTCTATTTTCATTGTATGACAGTATGTAAAGAAAATTATATCATTAATATAATTTTGAGCAAATTTTCACTTGGAAAAAAATAAAAAACAATTTTTATTTTTTTCCCAAAAGAAAATTTGCTCAAAATTATATTAAAGATATAATTTTCTTTACATACTGACCATACATAAGATTCCAAAATTCCTTTACATCCAGAGTAGATAAATAAAGGCCTATTCAAGGTGCCTCATACTCCCTTCAAGCAAAAAAACAAAAAAACCTACAGTTCACTAGAATGAATGAAAGAAAAATTTCCATTCCAAAAGGACTTAACTGTTTATCCCATTCGATGTTTCTACTAAAATAAAGATTAAAAAAAAGTCATAAAACCATTTCATGGTAGAGAAGTTTAGAAAATATCCAAATGCTTAGTTTCACCCCCTCCTCTGAGTTCCCACTAATAAAAATTTAACCTTCCAATAGGTGACAGTAGTTCTTCTTTAGAAAGCGTATCTACCTCCTTATTAAACTCCCTGAAAATATGATGGAAAGTAAGGAACTAGAATTTTTTACATAAAAACTTTGTGCATTTTTTCCATCCTTCAATAGCTACTATATCCAATTTTCCCTTTTCATTTAGCCATTCAATAATGACTTTTGAATCGCCAAAAGATTGCATCCGTTGAATACCCAGGAAATTTGCTAGAAACAATGATGCCCAGATTCCTAATAATTCAGCCTTGGAATTCGTACCTCCACCACAATTAAAAAACCACCTATAGATCAAAATCTCATAAATTTTAATTACTCCTCCGACCCCACAGGATGACCGATCACTTCTTCCAGCCCCATTGAAGAAAGCAATAGTCGTTTCTTCTTCATGAAGTATAATGCATTCCTTAACAACTATATTAGGGACAATATTACTTTTAGGTCTAAACATTCCCATTACCTTATGCATTACTGAAAAAACCGAAGTCCTCTTGTTTTCAAATATGCCTCTATTCCTTTCGATCCATAAAAACCAACAGGTTAAGTCTGCCACATTTGAAGGAACAGTTTTATCAATGATCCAATTATAATAAGCATCAGTTATATCCTAGCCCGACCATATCCACTTTAACTTCAAAGAGTTCTTTAACAAAACCTGTAATTTTTTGGTAAAAACACAGTTGATGAAGAGATGATCAATGTTTTTTGTGTGATTCTTACAAAAAATACATAAACCAAGCCCTTCAATGCCTCTTCTTTGCATTCCATCCCACGTTAGAATCTTCCAGGAAATAGTCAGCCATGAAAAGAGTTTGATCTTAAGTTGAATCTGCCAGCTCCAAATTTTTTGTATCCATTTGGAAGAAAATTTAAAATTCTGAGTAGTAACAATGGCTAGGTAAATATTCTTTAAAGTAACTTGTCCAGAGGAATCCCCCCCTTCCCACAGTAGTTTATCATTTTCCTCACCAAGGTAGATTCCTATTGCTGAAAGACCTTGTATAAAGAGGTTCCATTATGTTGCAAGAGAGCCTCTTAAGCCCAAAGTATCGTTGCTAAACCAAGGATCAAAAAAATCACTTGACAATTGAAGGTTCCATGCATTGACCAGCATCTTAATCTCCTTTCTAGAGATATGATCAAGCAGAGATTGAGATAATAAGGCTTTTTCCCCCATACCCGGGATCATATCTCTGCCTATACGAATCTAATTTCCCAACCCAAGTAGCCAAACCTGCCAGTGAAGTAACAAATGGATAGATTTCAGCAAGTTCCTCTAGATTCTTGATGCAGAAGAAGCTTTGAAGATGGCCGATCTAAACCATTGGATCACATCGGAATGTCTTAAATACTTGTCCATTATTATGTTATGCCATAACCCTCTACCAAGCAGAGTGTTCCAAAGAGTGTTGGCTAACAAAGCTAAATTAAAATGCTCCAGATTTCTAAGACCCCAACCCCCACAAGACTTTGGTCTCGACAAAACCTCCCAACTACATAAGTGGAAATGACAAGTTGTATTATTACCATTCCATAAGAAATTGAAGCAAATTTTCCAAAACTGGTTGATTATAAATTTTGGAACTAACTCCACTGCCATCCAATATATTGATTGGCTTTCCATAACCGTCTTGAGTAGAATGAGCCTCCCACCCAGTGAGAGCCATTTATAACACCACAAACCAATCTTTTTTGCAATCTTCTTCACAAGCCACATCTAATACACCACCCTTTGAGATCCAGTTTTCAGAAAGAAACCCAAATATTTGAACCCTAATTTCAGGGCTATGAATGGAAAAGAAAGTAAATTTATGAAAGGAACCAGTTCTGTTTCACTCAAACCTTCAAAGTGGACTGTAGTTTTAGAAGAATTTACTTGTAACCCAGTAGCTTTGCAGAAAAGGTTAATGCAATCTAGAATTTCCTTCCATTCATTAATACCCACATTGGACATAATCAGAACGTCATCAACAAAAAGGAGGTGCAGGATGTTCACCAAACTTGAAACTTTAACACCCGAAATTTCATTATCCACTTTTCCTTTTGTTAATAATAAGCTGAGGGCTTCCAAAATTAGGAACAGTAAAAGAGACAAGGGGCAACCCTGCCTTAGGCCCCTTCCACTTTTGAAGAAATCTGAGGCCTCGCCATTGATGATAACAACAAAAGTAGGAGAGATAACACAGCTCATTATCCACCTGGTCATAGGAATATGAAAACCTATCTAAAGGAGAACTAGATGCAGAAAATCCAAATCCACACTGTCATATGCCTTTTGTAAATCCACTTTGAGAAGAAAAGATTCCTTGGTTTTCCTCTTAGAAATACTATGTAAACACTCAAAAGCAGTTCCAATAGCATCCTGGATCTGGCGACCTTCTATAAACCCAAACTGTTCTTTAGAAAACTGACTAGATAGGATAGGCTTGATTCTATTTGAAATAATTTTGGAGATCAAATTATAGCACAAGTTGCAGAGTGAAATCGGCCTAAAATCTCCAAATGAAGAAGGGTTATTCTCTTTTGGAATCAACGTTAAAAAAGTAGAATTTAAGCATCCAAGGATTTTACCATAAATTCTTGATTCCTCCACCATCTGCATTAAATCTCACTGACCAAATCAAAGAAAGAGATGAAAAATTCCACTATCCAACCATCAAGGCCTGGACTTTTGTCCCTCTTAAAATGATCGAGAACCTTTTTAATTTCCTCTGATTTTACAAGTTCATAAAAAGCAATTAAATCCTCAGCTTGTATCATCTTCTTAAAAATATTTGAAACCTCCAATTTTTCCATAATATAGGGTTCAGTCTGAGCTTTGTAGAATTCCTTAAAAAAATGAGTCGTTGCCTTTTTCAAACCTGCTTGACCCCTGCATTGCCCACCAAACTCTTGAGTTATTTCTCGGATAGTTTTTTGTTTGCGCCTCTGACTAGCAAAATTATGCAAAAAAATTGTATTGGAGTCACCGCTTTCAATCCACGTCGCTCGACTTTTTTGACGCCACTTTTCCTCATTATAAATTAAGATATGGTTTGTTTCTTTTTCCAAGATTCCCAAATGCACTTCCTTTTCATTCATTGAATTGCTTTCATCTAAACTTAAGTAAGCATCTTTGATTTGTGCTTCCAAATTTATCAAGCTTCTCTTTAACAAATCTTCCTTCTTTTTCGATCACACTTTTGTCTGTTGTTTTAAATCTCTCAGCTTCCAAACAAGTCTATGCTGAGATCCTTCTTCTGATAAATACTTGTTATCTTGCTAGACTGGAAAAACTAAGCACTTGAACTCATCATCCTTGGACCAAACCGGATTGAACTTAAACGGATAGATCTTATTTACAAGGGCAATATCCATTTGAAAAACAATAGGAGCATGGTCTGATATAAACGGAAATTCTACCCACGAACGGTAATAATCTCGAGAGATTATTAAGTTTTTTGCAATAATACACCTGTCCAATCTTTTCGAAATAGCCTATGATCCCTGACGACCATTGCGCCAGGTAGGCACCATCCTATTCAGTCGAATATCCACCAGTTTCTTTGAATTGAAGATAGATTTTAGTTGATCTGCCAAGGAAACCGAGAATCTAGTACTTCCCCACACTTCCTCGGCTAAAAGCGTAATGTTTAGATCCCCCACAATTATCAAGTTTTCAGCCGAGAGTAAACCACTATTCGCCAAAGTCTCCCAAAAAATTCCTTTATTCATACACGGACCATAAACATTTTGTAAAGAGATAGAACACAGAGTTGATGTAATCCGACTAGATAAGAAAATACCCCCACAGGATAAAGAAGGCAAAAGAGAAAAATAATATGGATCCCAGAATACTAAAAGCCCCCCGGAAGTACCAAAGGAGCTTACAGCACTAGAAACCCAACTCGGGCAAAAAATCTGAACAAAATTCCTAGCTTTTTTATCATCCACAAGAGTCTCCTGCAAAAAAATGATATCAGGACGCACACGATCCAGCACCCTGTGAAATGCGGCGGCTTTAAGGAATCCCCCTGTCCCTTGAATTTTTAGGGATAATAAAATCATTATTTTGACCTTGCTAGGGCCTTCGGCACTCTAAGTGCCCCACTGTCCACAGTGGCCGATTCCTTCACCTCAGAATTCAAAATACCCCCAATCCCCTTTTTTCATGAGCTTCTGGTTTTAATGGGCGAGACCTCTATACCCAACCCCCTAAACCAAACAAATTCATTGTCCTTGCTTATATTGGTATTCTTTGAAGACAAAGCACATTCCCCATCCAAAGCCTCATTTAAAAATGCTTTCCCCAAAAATAATGGAAGGGGGACCGAAGTATTAATACCCTGTCTAGTGGGAATGAGACTGTCAAAAACTTCGAGTAGAGCTTCATCATCAAGTTCTGGTTCATGGCCACACTGCAGACTTAAATCAACACCCAGCTTTAAAGGAGACCCACCACCAATCGGTGAGGAAGGGAGATCTTTAAGAACATGATCACCAATAATACCCGTACCAACATTTGGGGTGCTACTGTCAATACCAAGCAAAACCACAAGGTTGACTTTATCACTAATGCTCGGCCCCAGGTCAACAATAACAGACTTTTGACTAGATTCAAAACCTAAAGTCACTGTGTCATCTTTAGAGACCGCTTCGGCCTCTGAGAAGGAGTCCAAAATAGGAGCAGAATCCACAAAATATTTTTCCCACAGAGTAAGAAAATTAAACAGAGACGGGCAAAAATATTGTAACTTACTCGATAGTTTCTCCATTGGCAGATCCTGGGCCCTTGTAACAGACCTATAGTTGGGATCGAACTTACCAAAAAGTTCAACATCCGCAGTACAGTCCGTATATCCCAGTTGTCCAATTCTTCGTCAATGTCTTCCACGACCTCCTCTCTTTTACAATCCCTACGCAAATGCCTCGTTCTGTGGCAGCGGCTGCACCTGAAGGGAATACCCAGGTAGTCTAAATGTTGCTTAACCTTCCTCTCCCTCCACACAATGTCCAAGGACTCATGTAGACCACCATGGATGTCAAGCTCCACCAAAACTTTGCCGACCTTTCTGTCCGGTGCTCTGAGGGTTGCATTATCTATAGAGATAAAAGTACCAAGGGAGTCTCTAATATCCCTAAGAGTATATTCATTCCAGAAATGGAGAGGGAGCCCTGGTAAAAGTACCCAAAGGTGTCTCTTCGCAAAATACTCACTACGCGGATTAAAAGCAACACGCCACCGCTTTATCAGTAAGTTACTAGCCCCAAAAACCCACCGAGTCTCTAATAGAAGTTCAACATCCTCCGACGACCTACACTGAAAACCTAGCCATCCTTTCTCCAAGAAAAATACCCTCAGTGAGTAGCTGAGAATGGGTTGCCAGTGTTTATCTATCCAGGCCTGGAGCAGTTCTTGAGGTAAGTAGTGATAGGATACCCGGCCGACAAGCCCACAAAGTGCCATGTTACAGGTTTCCATTAGACTAATATCTGTTCACCCAAAACTAAGTCCCTCAGCACCTTATTGGGTTTCCAAATCTTTCGTTTCTTACCAGTAGGAAACGAACTACAACGGACCGAACTCTATGGTAAAACCCTTCTAAAACCAGACAAATGGGGTAGTAACACCTTTGAAGGCAACGAGTTCGAGATAGGAACAGTCAAAGCCTGAACAGAGGAAAACAAAGATCTAGGAAGGAAAACAGGCTTCTCAGCTGAAAAGATAGATGAAATAATTCCATTAAGTTTAGACTCCCATCTTAAAGGCTCACTGCAATGTGAAGTGATAGGGTTATTTAAGACATTACACTTCCAACCACCCGAATCACGGGAACCCATAATGGTAGCTGACAAAAATATAAAGGGGATGCATAAAAAGACAATACAAAGCTGACACCTAGAAAGCAATAGAGAAATCCATCTGATGGACCAGATTCCAAAGATGGAAAATAGATAAATAGGGGACACCAAACGATGAAAGAAAGGATAAACAACAAACAAGATCGATGGCAGACCGTAAGTCGGGCCCGGGAAGAGTAAAAAAGAGCAGGGAAAACAAGGTCCCACAAATAGTAACTAGACAGTTAGGAGAGTGTTAGTTAGCCCTAAAAAACAAGAAAAAAAGCAGTTCCCACAAATAGTAACTAGTCAGTGAGGCTCCACTCGGACAGAGAAGGAAAACCAGAAAATAAGTAATAAAACTAAATCACCCCAAGGTTCTCAAAAACACTGCATCAAACTAGTTCTACCATTCCCGAAAAACCAGCTTGGCTCGGCTTTAGTTTTTCCATCCACCTCTTCCACGCTACTCAAAACCTACTTTGTTCGGCTCTAGAACTCTGCAGGTTCTTTCCCATAAAAAACAATTTTTACTTTTTTATTTTTATTTTTATTTTTACTTTTACTTTTACTTTTACTTTTACTTTTACTTTTACTTTTAAACTAGGTTGCCGATTCTCTCATTGAAAAACACTCGTAAATGCATACGAGTGTATAGTATGTATGAAAAGGCAATATAATTATTCTATGATTATAGAGTTCTTTAATGGTATGTCTATCATACTTAATGTTTGCTATGATTATTAGGTCGTATAGCTTATTGTCCTCTTTGCAATAATGGTGTAGAAATAATTGTATTCATTCATGGATGTACACTGTTTGAAATATAAAATTCTAATTTATTTTAAATTAGGAAACCCATTGAAGTCGAATATAGTTTTCTTTTATAAAATTTTAATTTATTTTAAATTATGAAACGCATTGAAGTCAAATATAGTTTTTTTTAAAGAAAAATATATAAAATAAAAACCTGTAGTTTAATAGTTCGATTTTTTAATGTTTTTATTGGTATATTTTTTTATTAATTTTGTCTGAAATCTAATCAAAAATTGTTAGAACTTTAAATTTGATTTTAATGCTGAATCTATTTATACATTTAAAAATGTAATTTAAACAATAAAAAATAAAGATTTCACCTAAATCTAAATTACCAAGTAAAAAAATATATATATTTAAACACGACTAATAAAAAAAAATAATTTATATGTTTAAGAGATGGGTGGTGACTTGTTACAAATGAATGCAAATAGAATCTATGATATGACACACTTAAATTTAGTGCTAATGGATATGGCCCGCTTGGGCCCGAATCCCCATGAACCTTTCGCAGATTTGACGTCCGCCCCCAACACCGGCGGGTCCCACTCCAACTCGTCTTTAACTATTTTCATGTACGGTCGCTCCGTCACTAGCCAACAATTGAAAATTCAGTGGGCATAATCTTTTCCGAAACCGACGAACGATCTGTCGTGCCTGATAACCAGAGGCCGGCGGTGTGAGCCGCGTCTCCGGCACCGAAACCGGTGACCGAGCATCTGCCATGACGATTAACCAGAGGCAGGCGATGTGAGTCGCGTGTCCGGCAGAGCCCCACGGTACCTTACCAGTGAACTGTGAACTTCCAGTGCTGTTCTGAGAATGAGACTCGGCTTTGGCTGGCCGAGTCCTTTGTACGAATAGTTCGCAGACACGATGGGACCAGGTACTTCTGCTTTTTGGGCGGGGCCCACCATGCACGGCCTCGTAAGAACTTTCTAAGTACGAGTATAATGACATCATCATCCTTAAATGGCACAGAGTTAACGTGACCACTGAGTTAAGAAAATTAATGTTATGGATTTCTTTGATATCCGAATTATATTGTTTTTTTTTTTTTTAAAGTAAAAAAGATGGACCCTGTTATATTATCATAAGCAAAGTACAATAACTGTTTGCAATGTCCGTTGTCTCGTCTAAGCAGGAAATCGAGACAGCTGGGCATCATGTGCCAAGTGTTTCCCATTTAACAAAATAGACATGGTTTCGTCTTGCCTGAAGGAAACCAAGACTGTTACTTATGAAGTTTAAACTGTATGCCATAAGCTAGTTGTAAGAAAACTAAAAACTAACTGAGCTAAAGCTTAATGCAGAACAAAAAAAGGACTCCTAACCAAGAACATCATTGAACCTTTTTGCCTGTACGCTTCTCCTCGTTCCCATGTTGTCGCCAGCCTACTGGAAGCACGTAAGTCTGCGCACACGTTGGGCATTGCCGCTGTGGTAGATTTTTGGAGTGGGCCGCGAAAAGCATGTCAAGCCGCTGATCAATTCTGGCAAGGTGAAAACCCTGGTCGTCCATCAGACTTCTTAGCTCGAAGATGAGAGCGAGGTACCCCAAGTCGATGAAGGGTGGCTGCTCCTACCAATGGTTGTCGATGGAGGTAGGGTGTCTGGGTTCCGTTGCTTCTTTGCTTGTCTGCTCCAAGCGGTTGAAAAACTGGGTCGCCGTCCCCATGGTTGCGTCAGGAGGGGTCTCTTCTTCGACAAAACAGGTGTTGAAATGCTCCTCTGGGCTGTTGACTTTGAAACCAGTCTGAATGTCCACAAGCGAAGGCTTGTGTTCCAATCCAAACTCAGTGGGTGGGTTCCAATTGTCTGGCACTGTAAACAGAGGGAGCTTGGGGTAGCTCTGCATGGCATCCTCCAAGGCGATTTCTTCCACGTACGCCATGGGAGGCGTTCTTGGTTTTTTGCGCCTTCGAGTGGATTCCATGGCTAGCGCCTGCTCAAACTTCCTCTGTCTCTGGCGTCGAGGCTCAGCCATGTACCAAGCGACACCCCTGCGCAGCTTTCCTCGTGCCCTGGGCATGGTGGAGACCCTGGGGATGACCAGGGTTCCTAGCGGACGGACTGCTCTGCTCCAGAGCTTCGACGGGGCCTTGAATCTCTGCTCTAGTGGAGTGAACTGTTGTTTCTCTGGTGGAGTGAACACTGCAATGAACAAATGTCGCTCGATGCTATCAATTCCGGTGATAAGGCGGAGGGCAACCGCGACCGCCATACCCATTAAGGCTTGGTGCTGAGTGAGTTGGTGTTTGGTACTGTTCCCTTGCGTGAAGAGGCTCGTCATTTGATTACGGCTGCAGTAATCCATGGTGTGTTAATGGCTAAGGGGATGGTCGCCAGTGGATGCATTAATATTGTGTCCCAACATCAATCCGCGTAGCTCTGATTTGCTAAGTGGCACTCCCTCCGGGGAATCCGAATTATATTGTTTAACATATATATAAAAAATAATAAAAACATTTTATTTATATTTTTCAATTGTAAATGGTAATGGAAATGAAAAGTTATTTTCACTATATTATATTTAAATATATTTTTTTCCTAATTATGTCCATAGATAAACTGGCCCATGGCTTCTCTGGATTAGGTAACGGTTTCAACAGCAGTCTTCTACCGCTCAACTTTGTCCTGCTGACAAAGAAGACAGGTTTTTACAAACTGTTCAAAATCATCCTCCATGTTAGGCGAATAAAAACTTCAGGAAAGGAGAGCCAGGGTTCGTTGCTGACCCGGATGACCCGCCCATGGAGTCTCATGATTCTCGCTCAGAAGTTTACAAAGAAAAAACTCACAACTGTTGGAGACATAAGGTAGGTTATAAAAAGTTATAAGTTTTAAGATTGTGATTTTTTCACCTAGTTATTAGTAAAATTTGATTAGATATATTTATTGAAATTATAAATTTAAATTTATGAAATTGTAATTTTTTAATTAAAAATTTAATAAAATTGTAAATTTATAAAATTATTATTTTTTAATTAAAAATTTAATTTTTTTCTAATTAGATTATCAAAATTAAAAGTTTTATGATTTTTTTAATGTAAAATTTGATTATATAATATTTATTGAAATTATAAATTTAAATTTATAAAATTATTATTTTTAATATAAAAATGAATTTAATATTTTTAAGTATCATTATATTAACATTATATATCTCATTTTATCAATTCAAAATAATTTCTACAAATTTTCAAGTTAAAAATATAAATTTTTCTTTTAATTTTACATAGTAAAAAAATATTTTATAAAATATTTAAACAAATATAATTATTAAATATATTATAAAACTAATGAAAAATATATTAAAACAAAACCTTAAATCATCCTTCTTTCCTAAAATTACTTAAAGGAAATTCCTTTATACACAACATTATTTCACCAAACACTTATACCTTATTAAATAAAACTTTTTTTTTTTGTTTGTTAATTTGTGCGAGACCTGTTGGCTACGCGATTAACCTGTGGCTTGAGAAACCGCGACTCAG
>JZKD02S0726514.1:68896-80049 GCA_000966675.3 Picea glauca | reverse complement strand
ATTTCTCGACCCTAAACTTTCCATCTTCTGACATTGCTCCCACTCGAACCAGGAACCCTCTTTTCCTACGAGTTACCTTACGCTCTGATACCAATTGTTAGAAAAACAGGACCGCAGAGAAATAAAATAAAACAAATGTGGAAACAAAACATAGAAGATACACAATAAAAGAGAGACACAGATTTACGTGGTTCACCCAGTGTGGGCTACGTCCACCAGAGAAATTGCCAGGTCCTTTCTTTATTATTATCCAACAAAATGAAGGGATACAACCTGCAACAAAGACCGTTGTAACTCCCTCTTCTTTCTCTCATAGTCTCCTCTCTCAGAATACAATACTCGCCAACATACATAGTCGCAATACATTTCCCTCATAAAAGAGGGTTTCCTTCTAGGGCAAAAACCCCTAACATAATCTCTATCGTTAGATCTGCGACCTTATAATGAACGGTCCAGATTTACAATGAAATTACAATATACTTTTACAAGGCAGTTTTTGCTTCAGGGGCTTGCTTGCCCCAAGACCCCCCAGCCGGGGGGATAGCCCCCCCGGACCCCATAGAGGGGGTACCCCCCCTCTGCACTCCCCCGCATGGAAGAGTGTACATACTTATGGGGTGTAAATACTTCATGGGGTATAAACATGGCTAAAAGTAAAAGACCTCTAAATCAGGAAGATAATCAAGCTCCACAACCAACAGTTGGGATGTAGGTAATGCCTTTGCCTTTATCTTTTCCACTGTTATTGATGGATTTGGAACCGGAACTCAGACTAGATATATAGTAACCAAATATGAATATGTAACTCGAAGTCATTCTCACTATCAAGCTGCTCAAATTGATGGTCCCATCCCATTCGAACTGTCATGGAAATAATGTTGAAATAAATGAAACCATTTGGATTCCTATGGAGGTGACAAAAACATTTGTCTTTTCATTCTCCAGAAATGTATGTTTGATTTATCTATAAATGAACAAAGCTTGAGAGCTGAAAGGTGTGTGTGAGAAATTAAACTCATAAGTGTCTCTTCCTCCCTTTGTGTTTTGTATTTGTATTTTGGTATAAGAACTTTGATCGAGCTATTGAAGCTTGTGCGCAGAGAGAGAGAGAGAGAGAGAGAGAGAGAGAGAGATGGTTGTTAAATCACACAAGCATAGGTGAAACCTACGCTCAGGATGAGTCCACATCCAGATTAAACCCTAGAGAGTCGTTAGGCGACTTTTTTTGTTGTTTTAGCCCTAGTTGTTGCCACAGATGAAGAGCCCTTAAAGGAGCGCAAGAAAAAACCCTTATAGAGGTTGCAGAGCCTGGTTGCAGTATTGGTGGAGGTAAAAATTGACAGATATATATATATATATATATATATATATAATTCCTAAATTTCGATTTGGAGGGAGTTTGTGTGCAGAAATTGGTGTATTAAGTGGGGATTTTTTTTTAAAGTGTGATTAAATATGGAAAATGATTTGACTGATTCGTATCTGAATGAATCAAACAAGTTAGATGGTCCAAATATGTGCATTGGAAATTCAAAATTCATACCTTGATGGAAGGGGAAAATGTTTGGTCCATCTCATCCAGAAAAGAAGCCAAATCTGAAGTCTCTACAAACTCAATCTAAGATTGGGAGTGCCGAGAAAGAAAAGTAAAAGTGCTTCCCATAATGTCTGTGAAGGAAAATATCATTCCACATATCAGAGACTGCAAGACATCCACAAATACATGGGAACTCCTTAGAGGTTTGTATGAAATGACTAATACAAATCGAGTTTTGTTCCTAAAAAGTAAATTGCTTTCAATTAAAATGGAGGAGAATGAAAATATCAATAACTTTATTTCTAGAATTAAAGAATTGAAAGACAATCTTGGTGATATTGGTGAAAATATCTCTAGCATAGATTTGCTAATTGTAACGTTGAATGGAATGTTACAAGAACATCAAATTTTTATTATTGGTCTTGCATCTAGAGAAAAAGATCCTATGTTTGATGAATTGACAAGTATTCTTTTACAAGAAGAAGAATGAAGGAAAAATTTTAATTGCAAGTATTCAAGTTAATATTTGGCATTGTTGGCACAGGGGAAACCACCATATAGAGGAAATCCATGGGAAAAAAACAAGGGTGGTAAGACACCACATGCAAAATCACATCAAGGTATGACACCATCAAATATTGATGCTAATGTTAAAAGGAATAATACATGTTTTTACTGTGGAAATCTTGGACACTATGCTAGAGATTGTTTGAAAAAGAAATATAATGAGTCCAAACAGAGAAATAGAAGGCACACTGGTCACTTTTATTATAGAGGAGAAACAATGCACGATGATTTCAAAAATATTAGTTTGTTTCTTTCATATGTCGCCTTGTCAGTGGAAATAGATGACTCAAATGCTTAGTTTGTTGATTCTGGTGCCTCCATACATATGTCCTGTAATAAGGATTGGTTTGAAAATTATCATGAGACTAATAATGGTGCTAATATATATCTTGGGGATGATTGATCACATCAAATTAAGGGATATGGTGATGTGTTTGTAACCTTTCCAAATGGTTGTGTTAAACAAATTCAAAATTCCATGTATGTGTCTAGTATAAAGAAGAACTTAATCTCAGTTTCCACCATAGAAAATCAAGATTTGAAAGTTGAATTTGTAAAGATGCATTGTTTTGTAAAACATATATGAGATCATTACAAGATTATTGAAACATGAATCAACATTGGAAGATTACACGATCTTGATGTGACAAGGAAGGGTCATCAAGCATTAGCATCTACAGCCATATCAACAAAAGAAATGTGGCATCAAAGGTATGCTCATCTTAATTATAATGATTTGTTGCTACTTCAAAAACAAGGAATGGTGGAGGGACTTCCCTGGCTTAAGAATGAACATATTACTTGTGAAGGATGTGTTAGAATAAACGAGATGTACTCATTTTCACCATAGACAATATCTCAATATTACCACCCAACCATAGACACAAAGGCCACCCCCAAGCACCTTAACCTTGATAGATAGATTAGTTCTGGAAGAAAACCCTAGAACTAATAGCCAACCAAGGTAGAGTACTTCTCTCCAAAGCTAGTGTACCAAGCAGAGAGTCCAAACCATAACCAAGGTAGAGTACTTCTCTCCAAAGCTAGTGTACCAAGCAGAGAGTCCAAACCATAACCAAGGAAAAAATTCACTATTGCAGCCGCTGCAACTCTCCTCCAGTCATGTGCACCACTTTCCCTTATGCAATTGTGAGAGTGAGTGAGTACAAATGAGCTCTAGCGCCCTCTATTTATACTTCTCCAAGTCACCTAACTGGGCCAACTTCTCTTCTCGGAGGATAATAACTTAATATTAATTATTCTCTTGATTTGGCGTGTCTTATAGGGTTATTATCCAACGTTTTAGGGTTTCTCTTGCTTCTCGAAATATCCTAGTCTCGTCAAAGGTTACATGTAGAGGTTAACACCTCTTTCATCTATCGTAATTTCAACACTCCCTCCTAGATAGGGAGGTATTAAAGGAAATGGTCTTGAGCACAAACATACCATTCAACCGGTAGCATCATCGTAGCCCCACATTCTATCTCATGATCAAATCACGAGCACCAACATCACTATATAACTAGATAGTCTCCATGGAAATCAAAACAATTCCATCCAATAGAACACAACAATGTCTATTCATAGTAGTATACAACTATTATCCAGTGATACACAACCACTCCTAGTAGCACACAGATACTAACAAGTGACACATAGTCACTACCAGTGGATCACATCCACCACAGTAGCATATATCTATTGTCCAGACACATACAATCTCCACAAAAATCATATCAACCTACATCAACAATGTCATGATATAAATTGAGTTATCTAGGCCATTCCTCCACTCACATATGTGAGATCTGGAAGGGAATCTGCCATCAAAACATTAGCCATGGGTTATCTTGACTATTATTCCCAAGAATAGAAGAATAATTGTCCTTGATTGTTGAACCTGGACCATTCAACCTAACTAGGCCATTCTTCTGACACGATTCATAATGCAACTCAGAGAGAATGAGTCTGCCATAGGGAATGACTATCCGGACCATTTCCTATGGAAATGATTGTCCTGCACTAACCTCCTACATCAGACCATTCTTCGAAATTGCTCACAACTGTGAACTTCGAAAGAATGACTATCCGGAGAGGCAGAACATTATGCTAGACCACTTCTTAGAGTGACTACCAAGGAGAATGATTGTCCTAGACCATTCCCCCACACTGGCCACAAGGGGAATCATTGTCTATGGTACATCAATAATCTATTGGACCATTTTCATTACGAAAATGTATGTCTGTTCTGGACCATTTTTCGAACTGTAAAATGACTATCCATCAGAAATTTTGGACCACTTTTCGGAATGGAAAGTGACTGCCCAACCTAGACCATTTTCCAAACTGGAAAATGATTGTCCATCAAGAATCTTGGACTACTTTCTAGACTGGAAAATGATTACCCAACCTGGACCATTTTCCAAATTGGAAAATGACTATCCATATATCAATAACATATTAGTGCTCCCTCCCAACCTGGGGAGTAATCACTTCTCTTTCGAATAAGGAAGTCATCTCCACGAGTCCCATCTTGTCCCTTAAGTACACAAACATTTCATCTTGGACAGAGGATTTACCAAAATATATGTTATCTGCTCATTGGTGGAGATATATTGGAGAACCACTTCTCCCCTCTGGACTTTATCACATAGAAAATAGTACTTGATATCAATGTGCTTCGACTTGTCATGGAACACCATGTTCTATGAGAGCTTCACACAGCGCTGGTTATCACATGAATATATCACGGTTGAATCCAACACCTAATCAAACAGTCCATAAACCAACTTACAGAGCCACATTGCTTCCGTACAAGCATCACAAGCTGCAATATACCTTGATATCGTGGAAAAGCTCAAACTGAAACATATCCAAGAAGCACTTATTCTGTCATATGCACTCCCTGCCAAATCTGAATCCATAAATCCATGTAGCTGTATATCATAACTCACACGTCCCATGAATATATTTCAAGGCATGCTTTGCAATTATTCAATTCTCATAGCTAGGTTTCGCCTGAAACTATTTTCATAGAAAAGAAAATACATTAACGATCCATTCAATTATCGATACAGGGAAAACTCTACTGGATCAGAGTCTCTCAACTTCTTCATATCTTTCATCATGGGAGTTTTCCATGGATTTGTGATCCATTATCCTGGACTTCTGAAGAACTATTTCTATACACTTCCTCTGTCATAAGAATTTTTCACCACGCTTCTGCTATACATGAGAGGCTCTACACCAAGTTGCTTGAATCCATACAAGGTCTTCTTCCATCTGCATACATGGGTCTCTTTCTGGTGTACCTCAAAACCTTGAGGTTTCTCTATATATGCTTCTTATTCAATTACTCTATTGAGAAGAACATCTTTTACATCCACCTGATGTAAACTCCAACCCATGGATACTATAAGAGATGTAATGGCTTAGGTAGAGGTATATCTGGTTATTGGAACAAACTGTCATCATAGTCTTCTCCCTCCCTCTATCCCCAAATATCACCTTGTATCTATTAATTCTTTTTCACAATTTCTCACATATGTTTTTCTTCATCATAGCTTCCTTCCATTCCTTCTGCTTGACTGCTTCTAGTGGGTTCAAATCATGTTGGCAGTCTTATGATTTTAGGTATAATAACTAGTTCAATTTGGTTGTTTTGGAATTTCTTTCTTTCTTGGAATATTCATGTTCTTCCTCGTGTTCCTCTTCAACCTTGGAGTCCATGGAATATTATATAGATTCCATGCCCTTTCTTCCTAAAGGCTCCAACTTCTTCCTTTCTTCATAGAAAAATAAATGTAGATGAACAACCAAGAATATTCAAGGCTTCCTTTCGAAGAAGACTTCCTCTAGAGTGAATTTGAACATGTGCTTCTTATCATGGCCACTACTTCCAATGAAGAACATGGATAGATATTTCATAATCTTCATGTATTCTTCGATGGATCATATCATTGGGGATTAGCTTCCTCCTAATCATGTCTTCATGCCTGAATGAGCAATATCTAGAACTTCCTTGTTTTTATTATGAAATTGCATGCTTCTAGAATTATGCAATCAACTCTCTCTATCTGAGCGAGTCCATACTTCTGTATGTTTCCCCTCTCTTTTCTTTTTTCAAAGTGTCACAAGTCTATTTTGGTTTCCTTCTGGTTACTGACTTCCTCCGAGTCTGATTCCCTCTGAGTCTCTTTAAGTTCGTTTCTATTTGTTCCGGTTGTTGCCCATCTGGAAGTTGTTGCAGGCATTGTGTCATCCTTGTAAACTTCTTCTGTGACAGCTTCCACAAAGATTCTTCATAAAAGGTTTGTCAACATATTTCACAAGGGTACCTTCTTGGAACAATACAAGAAGCAAAAGAAAGATCCAAGACAATCTGTTTATGATAGGAAATCGAAACAAGAATAAGGCAAAGGATAAAGGCAATTTCTACAAGCCCAGAAATACATCTTCATGATAGCCTTCATGAAATAACCTACTTGAGACAACAAGAACACTAGTGTTTTTGATACAACATATTTTATATGAAGGATAGTTTCTTGGTAGCATTACTAAGATGATCTTGTCTCAGAACAAGAACAAGAAATATCTCCTAGAGTAGGTGTTAGTTCATATTTGCAAATAAGTACACTGAGTAGTATAAGCTACTAAGTACTTATCAATACTCACTTAAGTGACAATAATAAATATGTCAAACTTGATATGAAAACTTGGAGTCTTTCTAATGTTCCACTTGAATTGATTTTCTTCTAAGACAAGTATCCTTTCCGACCTGTACCTTAAACTTAAAACAATATGCTTTCTTGACAGGAAATTGAGTTAGAGAATATGATCTCAACCTTATAATATCTTGACTAAAGTCAACTTATAAATTTGACTAGAAGTTCATAATGCCATAAAAGCCAGAGATATATCAAGTCAAACCTGGAGAGTGTGTTGATCTTCTAAATGAACTGAATCCAATATCACTGCTTTGGACAAGATCCCTTGTACATTCCCTTCAAACACACTCATGCTAATGATACAAATTGAAAGAACATGTATAGGTACATACCTTTGCTACCCAACTATGACGGTAAACCTTAGAATGACTTTGTTGGACCAAATGTTTAGCTGCTAGAGTATTGGTAAACCTCATAATGTTCCTTTTTGTAGATTTCTCTTGGGCACAACAAACACTTTCTTCATGCTAGGTCTTTTGTCTTCATATCTGCCTTCCATTTTGACTTTTGACAGGTCAGCCTTGGATTTTGACTTGGTCAAAGGTCGACATTTACCAAAATTTCAAACTTGATGTCTTGGCATGTTGAGAGTACCAGGAGGTGCGCTAGGCTAGGGCGCACTAGGTTATCGAGGGATTAAATCAAGCGCTTCACTTAAGGTGCCTCAACACGAGGGTTAATGTTTAATTGTTGCAACAAAACTTTTAATGCAATTGCAACTGCAATTGAGCAAATCCTCCCAATCTACCTTCCAGTGGTTAGACTTTCTGAAGATAGTGTGGGACCATAACCTATTCGATTAAAAGAGATGTGCTTGTTTTCACCATAGACAATATCTCAATATTGTCACCCAACCATAGGCACAAAGGCTACCCCCGAGCACCTTAACCTTGATAGATAGAATAATTATGGAAGCAAACCCTAAAATGAATAGCCAACCAAGGAAGTGTACTTCTCTCCAAAGATAGTGTATCAATCAGGGATTCCAAACCATAACCAAGGTAGAAAGTCCAAACCATAACCAAATACCAAGTCACTATTACAACAACTGCAACTCTTCTCCAATCATGTGCACCACTTGTCCTTATGCAGTTGTGAGAGTGAGTGAGTACAAATGATCTCTAGCGCCCTCTATATATACTGCTCCAAATCACCTAACTAGGTTGACTTCTCTTCTTGGAGGCTAATAACTTAATATTAATTATTCTCTTGAGCCGACTTGTCTTCTAGGATTATTATCCAATGTTTTAAGGTTTCTCTTGCTTCCCGGAATATTCTAGTCTTGTCAAAGGTTGCACGTAGAGGTTAATACCTATCACAAATATCGTAATATCAAAAGGATGTGCACTAGGTAAGCAACATGGGAAATAATTTCCTACTCATACATATAAAAGAAAAAGAGAAATTCTTGAACTAGTGCATACATATGTTTTTGGTCCCATGAAAACAAGATTACTTGGTGGAGCATACTATTTCCTAATATTTATTGATGATAGCACTAAATATACTTGGGTTTATTTTATGAGGAACAAAAGTGGTGTCTTTGAGTATTTTAAAGAATTTAGAAACTTGTTTGAAAAACAAACAGGAAGGTACATCAAAATCCTAAGATCAGATCAAGGAGGGGAGTACACATTAAGAGCGTTCATCGGATATTGCAAAAATAATGGAATTCTACAATAGTATACATTGCCTCATACTCCTGAACAAAGTGGAGTAGCTGGGACGAAGAAAATGTTTTAGTTGAATGTGCACGGAGCATGATAAAAGGTAAAAATATTACTAATGGTTTTTGGGTTGAAGCAATTAGTATTGCAGTTTATTTGAAAAATAGAAGTCCAACTAAAATTTTAAATCATAAAACTCCTTTTGAAGCACTTTATGGCTATAAACCAATAGTAAGGCACCTAAGAGTTTGGAAGCAAAGTTTTTTCTCATGTTCCCAAAGAAGATAGGAGAAAACTTGATGCTAAAGTGATCCAGTGCATTTTTATTGGTCACAATTTTGATCACAAAGCATATAAGATGTTTGATCCCAGAACACATAAAGTTTTTGCAAGTAGAGATATATTATTTCATGAGCATGTAGATTAAGGACATAAGGTGGATAGTTATGATGAATGGCTTATCCCTTCTAACTATGATGAAAATGTCAAAGAAGCAACGGATGTTGAACATGAACAACAACATGATGAAGATTTAAGCAACATGGACACTTCAGGTAGCCATAGCACACCAAGAGGACAAGATACACCACAAATCAAAAGAAGAGGTGAAAGTAGTGAAGCACCAAGGAGGTCAACATTAAAAACTCAACCACCTATAAGGTATAAATATTATGCATTAATGACTTAAGTAATGAATGTTTTGGAACTGTTGAATTTTGAACAAGCTAAAGAACATAAAGAATGGAGGGATTCCATGACAGAAGAATATGATTCCATAATGAAGAATGAAACATGAGAATTAACAAAACTACCTGAAAATTAAAGTCCAAATTGGATCTAAATGGTTGTTCAAATCCAAATTTAATGTTGATGGTAGTATAGATAAATATAAAGCTAGATTGGTTGCAAAAGGTTATTCACGGAAATAAGGAATTGATTATGAATAAAGTTTTGCACTTGTAGCTAAGATGAACACCATTATATTAATGATTGCATTAGCTACAAAACATAATTGGAAACTACATCAGTTGGATGTTAAGTCTGCTTTTATGAATGGGGAATTAAAGGAAGAAGTTTATCTTGTTCAACCAAAGGGGTTTGTGAAGAAGGGTCAAGAGCATCTTGTTTGCAGGTTAAATAAAGCTTTGTATGGACTGAAATAGGAACCAAGATCTTGGTATGTAAAGATTGATACATTCTTCTCTCATAAAGGTTTTATGAAAAATAAAAGTGATCCTAATTTGTATATCAAGACATATAAGAAAGGGCATATTTCTTTGATTTCCTTGTATGTTGATGATCTTATAATAGCATGCAATGCATCTAAGTTGATTGAAGAAATGGAAAGACAGTTGTCACATGTATTTGAGATGAAGGATATTGGAGAATTGCATTATTGTTTACGCCTTGAAGAATGGTGAGAAGTTGGTAAGATACTTTTCACACAAAGTAAATATACAAATGAATTGCTTAGAAGGTTTAATATGAATGCATATAAAGTTGTGTCTATTCCATTAGAACATAATGCTAAACTCTACAATAATGATGAAACAAAAGAGGTGGATAGTACTTTGTATCAAAATTGGTTGGAAGTTTGAACTATCCCACCACTACCATGCCAAACATTGCATATTCAATCAACATCCTTAGTACTTCATGGCTAAGCCTCATGAAAACCTCTGAAAAGCAATGAAGAGAGTCCTTCGATACCTAAAAGGCATTATTAATTTTAGTATAAATATACTAATACTTTTGATGTTGAGTTAACAAGTCATTTTGATTCAGATTGGGCTAGAAATCCTTATGAAAAAAAATCAACCACGAGTTATGCATTCATAATTGGATCTGAGATCATGTCATGGAGCAACAAGAAACATCCAATTGTTTATTTTTCATCAACTGAAGCTGAGTGCAAATCCCTATGTAGTGCTACTTGTGAGGCACTTTGGTTGAGGGGGATTCTTGAAGATTGGGAGAAGAACAAAAAATGCCAACAGTTATCAATTGTGATAACCAAAGTTCCATCAAACTAGCCAACAATCATGTGTACCATGCGAAATTAAAGTATATTGAGATACAACATCATTTCGTAAGACAAAATATACAATCAAAGGAATTTGACTTAGTCTATTGTAATACCGATGAAAATATGGTTGATGTTTTTACCAAGCCTCTTGGAAAGGAAAAATTTGAAATATATAGAAATCAGTGAGGAGTTTTAGAAAATTAATTTCTCCATTAAGAAGGAATGTTAGAGAAATAATGTCAAAATAAATGAAATTGTTTGAGTGCGCACGAAGGTTAAGAAAACTCACACGTAGGTTATGAAATGAATTTTAATATTAATTTTTTAATTTATATAAAAAATATATTTGAAAATCATTTTATGAGAAATCAATTAAAAAATTAATATTATAAAAATTAATATTTACAACTTTTTACTAGTTTGGTTGGATTCACTCTTTTTTGATAAAGCATAATTTAATCTCTCGAGGTTACTAGTACCTACTTCTTTATTCTTTATTTAGTACATGCTTCTTTATTAACAAGGGCAGCGAAGCAGCGTAGTCCCTGCCAAATTTCAATGCAAGAAAATGGAAGCATGTTCAAAAGGCAAAAGTATTCGAATGTTGAAGTACGATTAGAACAGCATTC
>JZKD02S0726514.1:16263-68886 GCA_000966675.3 Picea glauca | reverse complement strand
ATGATAAAGGAGTTCACCCCTCTCTTGGGCTACATCTCCTAGTCCAGCTTCCAATGGATCATTTGTATTATTTTCTCAAAGTGCTCAAAAATGTGCTTTACAATGCTCAAAATTCCAAATAGACCGCTCCTATGGCTTCAGAACGTCAAAAAACCCCTAGCTGGGCTTTTTCGGCACCTTGTTTGGCCAAAAAATGAAGAAGATAGGCATCCTGGAAGTCCCCCCTTCAAGCTTGTTGTCTTTGCATCTACAAAACACACCTCCTCTTGCTCAACCTAGCCCACATGCATTTTAAAGCGTAAAAACTTGGCATCGGGCGCAACCACACAACCGGTCCAAACTGTTGAACGGTTACACGCCAGCCTTAACTACCAAGGCTCGTGGGCACATGGTCACCACATCACCGCGCGCTATTACACAATAGGGCTATAGTTTCAAACCGTTGACATAATCGTAAGGTTTAAACCCGCGCGCTACACGTTGGTCACATGTCATATCAAACCGCACACATTCAAACAGTTATAATGATGCAGAGCACCACCCGACACGTCCGCTGTCACCAGGACCTTCCTTTTCCCAAGGCCCAAAGAGATAAATTGCTTCCTCAAATCCCTTATCGGGACCTTTTGTCACCCACCGGATGCTATTATTGATCTCCCTGCGGTCTTATCAGGAAAATGGCCTTCACAAGGATGTGAGTCACGCACCCACAAAACTCCGACTCTCGATCTCCGATGGCACCTCGCGCGTTTTAGCTCCTTCCGCTAACCTTTCTTACATGCGACCTGTTGGCCCACCTGACCATGTCCTTTTCCCTTTATTGGAAATTTGGACTTCACAGAATAGAAATGCGTGGAACTCACGCTCGCGGGATTTCTGATCCCCGATTCCCGACGCCACCCGTCTTCCATTCTGACGCCTGTCCTCCACTAGACACGGTGACCACGAGGTTAGCGCGTTTCGGGATATTGCTACTTCTCCAGTCGTGAGTCTCTCGTCACCGAGAACTCTGAAATGCCGAATCTCGACTCCCCAGGATCTCGCGACACGTGTCCCCATTGAAATCAACGTTTGAGACCCTTTCGAGAATTTGCCAATCGCGATTTCAGTGCGCATAAGACTCTCGTCTTCGTAAACCCCGATTCTTCGATGAATTGAGTCCCGATGACTCTCTAGCTCCTTCCCTTCACTCTAAGGCTTAACCTGAGCACAACTTTCCCAGATCTGACGGCTGTCGGAATTCCACGGCTTTCGTTTGCGAATCCTGACCGTCGATTTTTTCTTCTTGAGGATTTCCTGGGATGGCTAAAAGTTCCTTCTAAGGACTTTCTCTCCAAACCTGCTCTTGCCACTCTGCATGACCCTTCCTCGATCAAACCTCCTACACAAACTTATGTGTTCTCCTTCAACAATGTTACGAGGGTGCTAAACCTCTGGAGCGTTTCCACCCTGATTACTTCAGATGGATTCGTGCACGAGCTCTTCTCAGCAATCGTTCAACGACTTTCCAAGTGTTGAATACTCCCGACTCTGCGCACTTCCTGCAGCAGCAGTCTTCAAATTCCTCTGCTCAGATTAAAAACTGAGACTCCTTCTTTCTGCCTACGCACTCACCTTGCACGGCTTCAATAACCCAAAAACAACTTCTGGGCGAACGAGAATAAAAGTTCAACTACTGAGCCTTCATCAACGCACTCTTTGCGGGTGAATTCAACTACACTCTTTGCAGGAATCTCCTGACTCAGATAGAGAAACAATTGAAACTCATTCTGTCTCCCTCTCAGACTTCAATTGAAACATGAAATCACATGCACAGCATATGCAAAACAAATGCACAAAAGAAACAAACATTTATGAGCATAATACATAGAGAAAACAACAAAACCATGTGCTTGAATCAAAGCTTTCTTCTATTAATTCAACTGCATATACATGGGTGTTCTCCATACAATATTCTATACTCTCTCCTCCTGAATGATGGCTAATGTTACAATGATACAATGAGGGTGTCTATATCCGTTTTCCCTCTCAGACTCTAAAACTGTCTAATCTAGAAATAAATCCTACCTACCTACATTAACTAGATTAAATGCCTCCTCATCTACTTCAGACAAGAGCGTATGGCTCGAGGTCTGATACAATATACAAAAGGTTCTCCTTCATAAAGGATTCATTAAAGGTTTGGTGCTTCAATTGCAAAAATCTTTCAAAGAAATATGTCATGTGTTTAAAAACACATGCGTTGGCTCCACGCTCGTTTTGGGTATTTGTGATGCTCCTGCATCATACTCCTCGGCTTGAAAACTTTCATGGGATCCTGTCCATGAGCTCCTGTGCGGTCTGTCCATTCTTTTGAATCTCTGCTTCGCTTTCCTAGCTGGCATCTTCCACTGGATGGTTTTTCCATTTCACCAGATACTCGAAGTATTGCTTCCGTCTGGTTCTTTTTCTGACTCTCTTGTCAAGTATATACTCCATCTGTGGCTTCTCTTGAATCGACATCTGCTTTTGCCACTGGATTTCTGGTTTCTCATCACTTCCAGCTCCTGCTTCTTCAGCCCTATATGGATATAAGTTTGAGACATTGAATGTCAGAGATATTCCAATTTCATCTGGCAATTCAATCTCATATGCATTCTCTCCCAATTTCTTCAGGACTCTGCATGGCCCAATTTTCTTCATCTTCAGTTTGTTGTATGTTCCCCTTGGGAACCTTTCCTTCCTCAGATGTGCCAACACTAGATCACCAACTTCTAATTGAAGTTGTCTCTGACGTTGATCCGCTCTGCGCTTGTATTCCTGGTTTGTTTCCAGCAATCGCTGCTTTACCCTGCTGTGAAGTTCTTCCATCGCCTCTGTGAATTCTTCAGTGCTTGCGCTCTTGGTCATTATCTGCTCTGAATATCTCAGTTCAGACACTCCTCTTGGCTGTCTGCCATATACAATTTCAAATGGACTTTTTCCTGTGCTTCTGTTCACTGATTCGTTGTACACAAATTCTGCCTGGGCAACACATTGTCCCAACTGCTGTGGTGCTCCGTCACCAAGCTTCTCAACAAGTCTCCCAGACTCCTGTTGACCACTTCCGTCTGTCCATATGTCTGTGGATGGTAAGTAGAACTAAACGCCAATTTAGTTCCTAGCTTCTTCCATAGTGTCCTCCAAAAATTCCCTATGAATTTAGTATCCCTGTCTGAAACTATGCTTCTCGGCAATCCATGGAGTCTAACAATCTCTTTGAAAAACAAATTTGCGATGTGCATCACATCATTGGTCTTCTGGCATGGAATGAAGTGTGCCATCTTTGAAAACCTATCCACCACTACGAAGACAGAATCAACACCTCTTTGTGTCCTTGGCAAACCCAATAAAAAATCCATGCTAATTGCCTCCCATGGCCTCTCAGGTATGGGCAATGGCTGATACAACCCTGCATTCTGCTTTCTCCCCTTCGAATGCTGACAAATTCGACACCTGTCTACAAACCTCTTGACATTTTCTTGCATGCCTGGCCAAAAGTATGATTCTCTCAGCTTCGCAAAGGTCTTGTATTTGCCAAAATGTCCTGCCAAGCTTCCACTGTGTTTTTCTTTCATCAAGTTATCCCTCATGGAGCAATTCGGAATGCACAGTTGATTGCCTCTGAACAACAATCCCTCTTGGATTACATAATCTATCCAAGGACTCCGATATCTGAGAACTGGATTCTCAGCTACCTCATATGCCTTTGCAAAATCTGCATCACCTGCATACATGTCCTTTAGATTTTCAAAACCCAATGTTTTGACTCGGAACTCCTGCAGCAGCAAACATTTCCTACTCAAAGAATCAGCCACTTTGTTAGCAGTCCTTGAAATGTGTTTAATTACAAATGTAAAATTCTGCATATACTCTACCCATTTAGCATGTTTATGATTCAACTTCTCCTGCTGAGTCACAAACTGCAATGCATGATTATCACTATACAATACAAATTCTTTTGGGATCAAGTAATGCCTCCATTTCTTCAACGCCTGTATGATAGCATAAAATTCCTTATCATACTTTGAGTATTTCAGTTTTGCTTCATCCATCTTTTCACTGAAATATGCAACTGGTCTGTCCTCTTGGCTTCAGACCGCTCCTATGGCATACCCACTGGCATCACATTTCACCTGAAATGTCTTCATGAAATATGGCAATACTAACACCGGCTACTCAGTGATCTTTCGCTTCAACAGATTGAAGCTCTTTTCTGCCTCTTCAGTCCAATGAAAATATTTATGTCTTTTCTTGACTGTGTCCATCATTTCTGTGCTAATTCCACTGAAGTTCCTAATGAATTTCCTGTAGAAACTTGCCAATCCATGAAAACTTCTCACCTCGAAAACATTTCTCGATGATGGCCAATTTTTAATTACCTCCACTTTACTTGGATCCATCTTCAATTCATTTGCCGATATGACAAACCCCAAGTAAATGAGTTTTGTCTTCATAAATGAAGATTTCCTCACATTGATCAACAACTTCTCTTGCTGTAGCTTCCTCATTATTGCAGCTAAATGCTTCAGATGTTCTTCCTTTGTTTTGCTGAAAATCAATATGTCATCTAAATAAACAATGACAAACTTACCAATGAATTCCTTCAGCACTTCATTCATCAGCCTTATGAATGTACTTGGTGCATTCGTCAAACGAAGCGGCATGACTAGCCATTCGTACAACTCTTCATTGGTTTTGAATGTTGTCTTCCATTCATCGCCTTCCCTCATGACAATCTGATGGTATCCGCTTTTCAAATCCACCTTTGAAAAAAATTCTGCTCTGTTCAAGCAATCCATCAAGTCATCCATTCGTGGCAATGGAAACCTATACCTGATGGTTATTTTATTGATGGCTCGAGAATTAGTGCACATTCTCCATCCTCCATCCTTATTTATACTCAGTACCGTTGGTACGACACACGGACTTAGACTCTCCCTGACCAATCCTTTATCCAACAATTCCTGTACCTGCCTTTTGACCTCTTCATTCTCCTGCGGCGTCAACCTGTACGCTACTTTTTTTGGCAAACTGGCCCCTGGTATGAGGTCTATGTGATGGCTCACGCTTCTCATCGACGGCAACGAATGAGGTAATTCGTCCACCACTATATCAGCAAACTCTTCCAATAGTTCCTGAATTTCTGTCGGCAGATCATCCACTCTTGTGCTGGTCAAAACAACTCTCGGTTTCCCGACCACAAAGAATTGTGGATCTTCCTCCTTCTTTACTTCTGCCAGAAGTTCTTTTCCACTCATGAGAAGTATTTTTTTGTTTACTTCCGGCTTCACCTCCTGGTCTTTTATTGGAAGTAACATGTGTGTTCTCCCATTCTTCTCTAAGGTGTACGTATTCATCTTTCCATCATGAATTTTGTTTTTGTCATATTGCCATGGTCTGCCTAACAATAAATGACATACATCCATAGGAATAACATCATAGAGAATTTTATCATTATATCCTCTTATCTTGATGTTCACTAAGCATTGTTTAGTGACACTCACCTGATGTCCCTTCTGTAGCCATGAGACTTTATATGGACTCGGGTGATCAGTTGTCTCCAGCTCTAATTTCTCCACCATCTCGGTTGAAACGAGATTGTCGGTGCTTCCGCTGTCCACAATGACCTTGCATTTCCTGTCTTTGGTCTTGCACGCAGTTCTGAATAGTCTATTTCTCTGAGCTATGTCCTCCACCTCCCTCTCGGGTGTAACGAGAACTTTTTGCATCATTAAAGACCTTCCGTCTTCTGCGTCTTCTGCTTCAGCAGCTCGCCTTTGTGCCTCGGCGATGTGAGATTCTCCTCCCTCTTTCTTCCTATCTGGACAGTCAACTGCTTTGTGTCCATTTTTCCCACATGTGTAGCATGTGATAACTCCACCTCGGCCTCTTCCTCTACCTCTGGTACGAGGAAAAGTATTGTTATTAGCGTATCCTCCATCTAGTTCTGCCTGTTGCCTTCATCGTTCAGCGTGCTGGCCTCGCTGAGAACTTCCACCTCTCTCGGTTCTTGTCTGAGGCTTCTTCCAGTCGTCCTTAGATTTTTGGAACCTGTCTTGGGCAACTGATTTTCCCCTTAGCTGGCTCTTGCCTCACCCTCACTGTGTTGGCTTACAGCTTAGTTTCTCTTCTGCCTTCAATGCCATATGATACACATCCTCAACCGTTCTGACAGTTTTCATTCTCATCTCATCTTGGATATCGTATCTTAAGCCATTCATATACCTGGCTACTTTTTCATCATCGCTCTCCCGATGACCTGCTCTAATATTGAGTTTGTAGAATTATTCGGTATACTCCTTTACCATCATCAACTTCTATCTCAGGTTTTGTATTCTCCTGAACAATGTGATCTGATAATCCCTCGTGATGAATTTTTCCTTCATCTTCGCAATCATTCGATCCCAACTTTTGATCTTTTGTTTGCCTTTGGAACGTCTATCTGCTTGAAGCTCATCCCACCATAATGCTGCATGTCCCTTTAATTTTGTGACAGCATGCCTGACCTTTTTATCCTCTTCGATATCCTCATAATCAAAGTAGGTGTCAAGAGCTCTAATCCAATCTAGAAGCTCTTCTGCATCTAGATTTCCTTCGTAGACTGGAATGTCCATTTTTGTCTTAGAACTCATTCGGGCGATATCTTTAATCAATCGCTCATTGGCTGCATCTTCGGTTGCAACTTCTCCTTGTTGTTCAGCCTCAAATTCACCTTCGGAGTCACTTAGATCCCCAACATTGGCTGTGCGTCTCTGCGCTGCTTCCATATCTTCCATTATGGCACGAAGATTTCGTATTTCCCTCTCCATCTCTACATTTTTCCCTTGGCTACTTCTTTCTCGGGAAATTTCTCTTTCCCTGGACAGTTCCCTTTCCCCCTCTGGATTGGGTGATTGTCTACCTTTCTTGGCGACATGGTGAAATTTTCTCTTCTCCTCTGTTATAGAAAACAGAGAGATTTTCTGGCTCTGATACCACTCTGATGTAGAGTGCCACCCGGCATGTCCGCTGTCACCAGGACCTTCCTCTTCCCAAGGCCCAAAGAGGTAAATTGCTTCCTCAAATCCCTTATTGGGACCTTTTGTCACCTACTGGATGCTCTTATTGATCTCCCTGCAGTCTTATCGGGAAAATGGCCTTCACAAGGACGTGAGTCACGCACCCAGAAAACCCCGACTCCCGATCTCCGATGGCACCTCGCGCATTTTAGCTCCCTCCGCTAACCTTTCTTACATGCGACCTGTTGGCCCACCTGACCATGTCCTTTTCCCTTTATCAAAAATTCAGACTTTGTAGAATAGAAATGCGTGGAACTCACGCTCGCGGGATTTCTGGTCCCCGATTCTCGACGCCACCTGTCTTCCGTTCTGACGCATGTCCTCCACTAGACACGGTGACCACGTGGTTATCGCGTTTCGGGATATCGCTACTTCTCCAGTCGCAAGTCTCTCGTCACCAAGAACTCCGAAATGCCGAATCCCGACTCCCCGGGATCTTGCGACACGTGTCCCCATTGAAATCAACATTTGAGACCCTTTCGGGAATTCGCTAATCGCGATTTCAGTGCGCATAAGACTCTCGTCTCCGTAAACCCCGATTCTCCAATGAACTGAGTCCTGATGACTCCCTGGCTGCTTCCCTTCACTCTAAGGCTTAACCTGAGCGCAACTTTCCCAGATCTGACGGCTGTCGGAATTCCACAGCTTTCATCTGCGAATCCTAACCGTCGATTTTTCCTTCTTGAGGATTTCCTGGGATGGCTAAAAGTTCCTTCTAAGGACTTTCTCTCCAAACCTGCTCTTTCCACTCTGCATGACCCTTCCTCAATCAAACCTCCTACATAGACTTATGTGTTCTCCTTCAACAATGTTATGAGGGTGCTAAACCTCCAGAGCGTTTCCACCCTGATTACTTCAGATGGATTCCTGCATGCGCTCTTCTCAGCAATCGTTCAACGACTTTCCAAGTGTTGAATCCTCCCGACTCTGCACACTTCCTGCAGCAGCAGTCTTCAAATTCCTCTGCTCAGATTAACAACTGAGACTCCTTCTTTCTGCCTGCGCACTCACCTTGCACAGCTTCAATAACCCAAAAACAACTTTTGGGTGAACGAGAATAAAAGTTCAACTACTGAGCCTTCATCAACGCACTCTTTGCGGGTGAATTCAACTACACTCTTTGCAGGAATCTCCTGACTTAGATAGAGAAACAATTGAAACTCATTCTGTCTCCCTCTCAGACTTCAATTGAAACATGAAATCACATGCACAACATATGCAAAACAAATGCACAACAGAAACAAAAATTTATGAGCATAATACACAGAGAAAACAATAAAACCATGCGCTTGAATCAAAGCTTTCTTCTATTAATTCAACTGCATATACATGGGTGTTCTCCATACAATATTCTCTGCTCTCTCCTCCTGAATGATGGCTAATGTTACAATGATACAATGAGGGTGTCTATATCCGTTTTCCCTCTCAGACTCTAAAACTGTCTAATCTAGAAATAAATCCTACCTACCTGTATTAACTAGATTAAATGCCTCCTTATCTACTTCAGACAAGAGCGTATGGCTCGAGGTCTGATACAATATACAAAAGGCGCTCCTTCATAAAGGATTCATTAAAGGTTTGGCGCTTCAATTTCAAAAAGATTTCAAAGAAATATGTCATGTGTTTAAAAACACATGCGTTGGCTCCACGCTCGTTTTGGGTATTTGCGATGCTCCTGCATCATATAACATATGTTACGGTGGGTCTAACCACTCGTAGCACCAGTCGTATGCAATAAAATATATAACCATGGGCCAGGGCTTAGCCCCGACCCGATTCACGCCCCAACACACATTTATGCAATGTTAAATATATTACAATACACATATATGTTAAGTAACATGTGCGGGCACGTCAGTTGGGTGGCCTTTCCCAAAGCTTTACGTTGCCCGGAGGTCACAGGGTCGACTCCTGCCAAGTGCAAATATTTGTTAATTGTATATGAACCTTTCGATTTCTGATTGAGTGTTCCCAAATCCAATCATTGAATACATGTAAGAGGGTGGGTGTGAGTGGTCACATCCTAGAGTTATTGGGCACATGTGGGTTGAGTACAATCAGCTTGGGGAAGAGTGTGAATCAATAAAGGCAAGCCAAAGAGAGGAAATTTGTATGGGTTGGGACAACAATTTTAGCGACATGAAGTTTTTTTTGTGTAGGAGAGAAAGTAGAGAGCAGGAAGGAGAGCTTGGAGTGGGTGCAACCATGGAAAATGGATTCTAGATCAAGATGGAATGTATTTGGAGCGTTTTAGAGCTGAAGATTGAAGAGCCAGGTTGTCAGGCATGAAGAGTGAACTCCATAGTGAGTTGCATTGTAACAAAACGTGTTTGTTGTTGGTTTGTTGGTAGTTTTCATAGCAACAAGTTCCCTTGAGTTCCCAGTTGAGAGATTCCTAGTTACTTGTGCTAGAGAGACCCTGATAAATGAATGGCACATTCCTTGGGTTAACCCTGATAAATGGATGGCACATCCCTTGGGTTATCACTGATAAATGAATGGTGCATTACTTGGGTTGGGCAAGTTAGAAGGAAGAGAGCTAGTAGAAAAATTGAGATAGTTGTAGGAGAATATCAGCTGGGTTATAATTTTTATGAGCTGCGAGTGGACTGTAAGAGACCACCCACTTTTGTGGATTACTAGCCTCATCTCAGGGGTGACTGGCTATTGATATTTGGAACAGTCAGCCTATGGTTGGGTGGAATATTCGTCCCAAATAGTTGGTTGCACCATTCTTGTTTAAACATAAGTGTTTTATCTTGTTGTTGAGTTATTTACATGTGTTATTGTTGTGCATGAACTATCTGTGAACAAGAATGACTTGTTGTAATGAGCAGTTTCGCTACATTTCATGTTTATTATTAACATGATTTAGATGCATATGTTTTATGGTTATAGACACTAGCTAAATCTATTTTAAATTGGTATTTGTAAGCTACAAGAAATCGACTAACAGTAAAATAATTACTTTAGTTAGCAAAAATTTCATTTTTATGTGTATTCTACACCGTAATGTCCCTCGATTGGGCTGAGGAACGTTACATTATGGTATGAAATATGTAAAAAGGGAGAGTTCTATGTGGTGTGTCCCATCCTGGGTGGATGGGAACGTTACAAAGTGGTACCAGAGCTCAGTTTTCAACATCAAGCCTGGATGGGCCAAGTTAGCAGAATGTTGAAGTGGAAATTCAGAGAGAATTAATCCTGGAGTATGTCTGCAACTTTTTTTATTAAATTACTGCAGTAAAATTGAGAGAAATTTCATGGGTAATGTGAAAAATCGAGCCTCTTTGGAAATTTCAAACATAAGAAAAATCGGAAAAAATTGGGTATTTTTCCATATGATGACATCGACCTGACATGGAGGCCATGTGTAAGTTGAGGTGGTAGAAGAAAGATGTATACTGCCACAATGGCAGGTACATGTTGGACGGGATGACAGTTGGTGGGTGATGTGGAGCCATGGGTCAGGCCAACTATCAGTCCTACGAAACTGTGATAAGATCATGGAATTTGTCTAAGTATTAAGTTATCGTGAGTCCGCAGTAACAAGAGGAAATATGGTTAAGTGTTGAGACTTCTCGAACGAACTTATGAAAGAAGGGTTTCAAGATTATGAGTCTACGAGTCCGTGAGTTCGTGAAGGAAAAATAAGTTAAGTGTTGATGGTGGGTTCATGGAAGGTATGAAGATAGGATATGAGTCTGTGAGTCCGCCACCCATGAGCCCATGAATACAATAAGGAATCTAAGTATAAGTGCAAAGTGAGTGCAGCAAAACTAGGCGGTGCAAATTGGAGAATGTGAAAGCCCAAAATGAAGAAGAGATATGACTTAGATCCATGGTGAATCCATTAAGATAAATCAACAACGAAGATCTAATCAAGAAATGATCGGACGATTACTGAGCGTTGCTACTATGTTTCACTTGCCAATGAATATTCCTTCATTGTTTTTCCACCATAACTTTCAGCTCGATGCTCAGATTAGAGAAAAACAATAGCCATTGGAAATTTGTTTTAAAAATGAAGGAATTTAAGGAATCCTACTTGGGAGTAGTGCATTAATATTCTTCATAATTTAAAATGAAGAGTGACTTATAATCCAATTGACAAATATTTTTCAATATTCTTAATTCTAACAACAATTATTGCATGCACATTCTTGCAAGATTAGAGATATGGAAAATCAGACCTTAGTTCCTACATGAGAACTAGAGACATGGAGGATGCTCAAGGGTTTTACAACCATGAAGAAGAAATTGGAGGTCTGCATACCAGCTGGGTAATGTTGAGACTGAGTCTAATGGGAGAAGAGACAGGCAGGAGACTGTAACTATGAGAATCGTGCAAAACGAAGTGTGGAGCTATAGGGCCGATAATGAGAGGATCATGAAGGCTCAAGAAGAGATACTTCAAATCCTAAATATGATACAGAAGCAAGTTAATGAGGACTCTGGCACAAAGAAAGCAATTACTGTTAGACAAGTATCAACATCAAGATCTCATGGAAAAAGATATGATCATGGGAATGATAGGAAGTCAAGAAGCATGATTAGATGCCATCATTCTACAAGGCATTACAACAAAAGAACTCATGCAAGTTCAAGTCCAGGGAGTAGCCCAAGTGTGTCTCCTCTTAGGAGACAAAGGAGAAGACCTGATAAAGACATCTTGTAGGGTGAACTCGGGAATATTAAGCCACCAAATTTCAATGGTGAGCACAAGAAAGGAGAAGATGTTGAGGCTTGGTTGTTGGAAATGAATAAATATTTCCATCTACATGATTACCCATCCTAGGTAGAAGCTAGAATTACCACCTACCACTTGCAAGGGAAGGCAACCATGTGGTGGGATCAACTTAAGAAAACCAAGAACCTTGATGAGAAAAAATATCATGGAGGCACTTCAAGGGATATTTCCAGGAGAAATATTTGTATGTACATTACTATGAAATAAATATGAAAGAGTTCCTTGAATTCAAGTTGGGAACCATGAAAATGGAGGAATATGATAAACAATTCTTTGAATTGTTGAAGTATGTTGACTTCATCAAGGATGATAAAGTAAAAATCCAAAGGTTTCTAAGTGGGTTACCCTCTTTCTATAGTGATAAGATTCAATATGATAACACCAAAACCTTGGAGGAAACCATAATGAGAGAAAGGCATCTGTATGAGCAGAGCAAAGGAAGACCAATTTTCCAAAAACCTTGGAATGACAAGATGAAGGATAAGAAGGATCAAAGGCATAAGGGTTTTAAGCCACCCTTTTTCAGGAATAATTTCTAAGTGAAACAACATGGTCAAGTCGCATAAAATGAACACAAGAATGCAGATTCATTTGGAAAAAGGCCAAGGAAGCAACCGATGCAATGTTGGGGATGTGAGGGAAATCATCTATATAGGGATTTCCCTTGCAAAGGACAAAAAATGGGGACTTTCCACAACATTCAAGAGGATGAAATAGTGAAATGCATGGGAGGAAGTGTTGGGTATGTGTTATATTCTTTGCAGGGGCAGCACCCTCGAGAAAAAAAAATTTGCCTCGGGAAACGTGTCACATATTTAGGTGGTGTTTCGGCACATGGTTTCTTTGCCGATGGTTTTCTATTTTTGGTTAAGGAATTAGGGTTGTTGACTAATCCAGGTCATTGGGTTAGGGTTTTAGATGCTGCTGGCTCCTATATGTATATTGTATTGTAAACAATGTAATACCATGATTGAATATAGAATATGCTGGTTTTCTCGGTTTGGGTTTCCAGGGGAAAAATCTCTATGTAATGTTTGTATTTTCCATTGTATATTTTATGTTCTTTTACTAAAAATTTGTTTGCAGTAAATATTGTACAAGGTTAAAATATACATTTGGTATCAGAGCTCTGTTGGCTTCAGGGGGGTGCCTTTGTGGTCAAGGTTTTGGCTCAGGATTGTGATAAGCCTTGTTACAGTGGGAGATCTGTGGTATTGATTTTTCAGGTGAAAAGAAATGGTGAGCAATTCGAAAATGGAGATCAAGAAGTTTAATGGGCAAATTTTTGAGTTGTGGAAGCTCAAGACGGAAGATTTGTTGGTGGAAAGAGATCAGTGGATCGTGGTAGATCCAGGTACTGCACCTACAGGAACTTCAGTAGATGACTGGAAAAAGTTGGATTGGAAGACGAAAAGCACAATCCGACTGTGTCTCTCATATCCAGTATTACTAAATGTGTCATAGGAAGCTACAACTAAGGATTTATGGGATAAGTTGGGGAAGTTGTATCAGTCTAAATCCCTAGTGACTAAAATATTCCTGAGAAATAAGTTGTATAACCTGAGGATGAGAGATGGAGACTCGGTAGTAGAGCATTTGAATGCATTCAATACTATGGTAAGTCAGTTAGTATCTATTGAGATTAAAATTTCAGATGAAGATAAATATATCAGTTTATTGTTTTCTTTACCAGACTCGTGGGATAGTCTGGTTGTGGCCATAGGTAGTAATACAACTGCCTTGAAGTTTGATGAAGTGGTCGCATCCTTGTTGTCAGAGGAGATGAGACAGAAGAATATGGAAGACAAAGCACAAATGCATCATTTGCAAGAGGACGTTCCTAGGAAAGAAATAGATCTAAGTTCTCAAGTGGGAGATCAAAGTCTAAGAGTAGATTTAAATCTCTCGGAAATTTTGTATAGGTATGTTGGAGATGTGGAAAATAAGGGCACTGCAAGAAGCAATGTAGATCCAAAGTTGAGAAAAAGAAAGGATCCGAAGAATCTCCTTCTACAGAAGAAAATAACTCTAAGGAAGAAGGAGGGGATGTGTACTTGGCTTCTTCAAGAACACATGCAGATCATGAGGCATGGTTGGTTGACTCTAATGCATCCTTTCATATGACTCCCCAAAGGGAGTGGTTCTACGAATATGAAAGGTATGATGGAGGTAATGTTTTCTTAGGTGATATTTCAACAACTAAAATCATAAGACAAGGAAAAGTCAAGTTGAGGCTCATATATGGAAGGATTATAACACTGCCTGGTGTTATGTACATCCCAGGTTTGGCTAGAAATTTTATTTTTGTAAGAAAAATGGATGATGCAGGGGTAAAAACAATATTTGAAAAGGAAACCTCCAAGATGGTTCGAGGAGAAATGGTGTTGTTGAAGAGAGTTTGGTTTGGAACTCTGTATAAGTTGCAAGGAAGCATTATTAGTGATGGGTGTAAGAGTTCCATTGTTCCTGATATTGGAGTTGAAGAAGAAAAAAATCCTACAGTCTCTAGAGAAAAGGTTATGTTGTGGCATCAAAGGCTGGGGCATATCAAAGAAAAGGGTCTTCGACTACTACATGGTAAAGGTATGGTTGAAGGTATGTCTAACTACTCTCTCAATTTTGATTTCTATGAACATTGTCTATATGGGAAGTAGAATTGTGTAAGATTCCCCTCTGGTGCAACGAGGGCAGAAGGAATTTCGTAGCTAGTTCACAGTGATGTTTTTGGACCTGTGTCAGTCCCATCATTGGGAAAATCCATGTACTATGTCTCATTTATAGATGACTTCTCGAGGAATACTTGGATATATTTTCTCAGGAATAAATCCGAAGTATTTGACAGGTTTAAAGAGTTTAAGGCTCTTGTTGAGAATCAAAGAGAGAAAAGAATTAAGGTGTTGAGAACAGATAATGGCAGAGAGTTCTGTGGGAATGAAATTGAAGAATTATGTAAGAAGTGCAGTATAGCAAGGCAGAAGACTACTCCATATACACCTCAGTAGAATGGAGTTGCAGAAAGGATGAACAAGACGCTGATGGAAAAAGCAAGGTGCATGCTCAGTGGTGGTGAGTTAGGGAAAGAATTCTAGGAAGAGGCAGTGGGTATTGCATGTTACCTGGTCAACAGATCACCCTCATCAGCGTTGGATGACAAGACTCTATAAGAGGTATGGACTGGTAAGGAACCTTCTCTCACACATCTCAAGGTATTTGGCTACGATGCATATGTTCATGTTCCAAAGAAAAATAGGAGTAAGCTAAATAAGAAGGCTAAAAAGTGTATCTTTATTGGATATAAAGATGGTCTCAAAGGTTATAAGCTTTGGAACCCAAAAACTAAGAAGGTAGTGTATAGTCGAGATGTGGTATTTAGATAAATGAAGGATGTTGTTAGACAGAAAGTCCTACCAAGTAAGTAAGAACCAGAGAAAATAGAGTTTGATTTAAAGGATGATGAATCAGACTCTACAGAAGAACATGAATAATAAGAAGAAGATCCTCATACTCCAGTATTGAGGAGATCGGTTCGAGAAATAAGGCTACCGGAAAGGTGTACTCCATCTAATTTCCGTTCAAATTTTGCTTTGTCTATTACTGATGATGATCCTAGAACTGTCATGGAGGCAGTGGATTCAGAGGATGGAAATCTATGGAAAAGGGCCATGGATGAATAAATGGTAGCTTTGGATAAGAATGAGGCTTAGGATCTAGTGGAGTTGCTGACAGGAATAAATCATATTGGCAGCAAATGGGTATTTAAAAAGAAGCTTAATGCAAAAGGAAAAGTGGAGAAATACAAAGCTCGGTTAGTAGCAAAGGCTTATTCCCAGGTTGAGGGAATTGATTTTGGTGAGATTTGTTCTCTTGTTGCCAAGTTAGCCTCTATAATATTTTTTTTATTTGTTGTTGCTGCATTTTCTTTTGAAGTAGAGAAGATAGATGTGAAGACAACATTCCTACATGGGGATCTGGAAGAAGAAATCTATATGAAGCAACCAAAAGGTTATGCTGTGAAGGGAAAGAAGGAGTTGGTATGCAAGCTGAAAAAGTCCTTGTATGGTTTAAAACAATCACCAAGGATGTGGTATCAAAAATTTGATACTTATATGTTGGGACTTTTCTTCACAAGAATCAAAGAGGATCACTGTGTGTATTTTAAATTAATTGGTGATCATTTGATTTATTTGGTCTTGTATGTGGATGACATGTTGTTGATAGGAAACAACAAGGAGACTATCCAGGATGTGAAACTCAGTTGTCCTCTAAATTTGACATGAAGGATCTCGGTGCTTCAAATTTCATTTTGGGCATGGGAATTAAAAGAGATCGGAAAAAGAAGAAACTTTGGTTAAATTAGAGAAAATATGCTGAGACAATATTGTAGAGGTTTAATATGTAGGAATGTAAATTGGTCAAGGTTCCTATTCATGTTGGGGTAAAGTTATATGTGGATCAGTGTCCCAAGACACAGGAAGAGGAGGAGGACATGTCTCGTGTTCCATATGTGATTGCATTGGCAGTTTAATGTATGCAATGGTCTGTATTAGACTGGACATTGCACATGCAGTGGGAGTTTTGAGTAGGTATATGTCAAAACCAGGGAAGGAGCATTGGACAACAATAAAAAGGGTTTTCAGGTATTTGCGTGGCACTTCTAGCTATGGACTGTGCTACAAAGGAAGACCATGATTAGACAGAGTGGTGGATATACATGGCTTTGTGGATGTAAATTGGGCTGGAAATATGGATCATAGGAGATCTACAAGTGGGTATGTGTTTGACCTGTTTAGAGGAGAAATAAGTTGGATGAGAAAAAGACAGGCTATAGTGGCACTTTAAATTACAGAAGTTGAATACATGGCAACCGATCATGCAAGTAAGGAAGAAGTATGGCTACAAATTTTGTGTTCAGGTATCGGGTTGGTACAAAAAGATGTAAGGATAGATTGTGACAGTCAGAGTGTAATTTTTCTGGCGAAGAACCCAACTTATCATTCAAAGACAAAGCATATTGGTATTCAATATCACTTTGTGAGAGACATGATTGAAGAAAAGAAAGTATTGTTGATGAAGGTGGACAATTTGAAGAATGTTGCAGATTCATTAACAAAATCTGTGAGCACTGAGAAGTTATCTTGATGTAGAGGATCCATGGGCATTGATGCCCTGGATTGTTGACTATGTAACCCTATAACCCCCTGTATGCAAAGAAAACAACAAGTGGGAGAATGTTGGGTATGTGTTATATTCTTTGTACAAGTAGTAGTGTCTTTGTTGCATTGGTTGCATAGGGGGGTTTGAGGGGGGGTGCAGGAGCAACGCCCCCAAGAAACAATTTTCTACCTTGGGAAACATGTCACATATTTAGGTGGTTTTTTGGCATGGTTTCTTTGCTGATGGTTTTCTATTTCTCGTTAAGGAATTAGGGTTGTTGACTAATCCAGGTCATTGGGTTAGGGTTTTGGATGACGCTGGCTCCTATATGTATATTGTATTGTAAACAATGTAATACCATGAATGAATATAGAATATGTTGTTTTTCCTGGTTTGGGTTTCTAGGGGAAAAATCTCTTTGTAATTTTTGTATTTTCCATTGTATCTTTTTTGTTCTTTTACTGAAAATCTGTTTGCAGTAAATATTGTACAAGGTTAAAATATATAGGAAGCATGCCAAGGATTTATGCAGCTTTGGAAAACAAGCAGGCAGAGTATCACTCCCCCATGATTTAAGTGGAAGGTAAGATCAATAAAAAACCCATAACAATTTTAATTGATTATGGAGCTAGCTAAAGTTACATAAATGATAACATTGTTGAGATATTTTACTTGCAAAGAATTAAGCATAATAAATCTTGGTTAGTTCAGTTAGCCACAGGGGCTAAGAGGAAAATCAATGAGTTGGTTAAAGATTGTCCTATAGACATGAATGGACTCAATATAAAGGTGGATGTAAACATCATACCATTGGGTTCATACAATTGTGTAATTGGCATGGATTGGTTGGAAAAACATCATGTTGTACTAGACTATTACAATAAGACAATCAGATGTCTTGATGAGGAAGGGAAACAAGGAAAGGAATTTCAAAAGTTGTAGTTGTTAGAGAGATTTTAGCTATGCAATTGAAGAAGAGCTTTAGGAAGGGATGTCAAATGTTTGTAGCCCATATGGAGGAGGCAACCAAAGACAAAGTAGCAAGCATTGAAGACCATCCAGTTTTGAGGGATTTTGAAGATGTTTTTAAAGAAATTCCAGGACTACCACCAAAAAGAGACATTGATTTGGTTCCAGGAGTTTCCCTAGTCTCTAAGACACCTTACAAAATGGGCACAACGGAACTAAAAGAGTTGCATATGCAGCTTGAAGAACTTTTGAAGAAGGGTTATATATGCCCAGGTGTGTCACCTTGGGGAGCCCCAACTCTTTTTGTGAAGAAGAAGGATGGAACCTTAAGGATGTGTATTGATTTCAGGAAACTTAATAAGGTTACCATAAAGAATAAGTATCCTTTGCCAAGAATTGATGATTTGTTTGACCAACTGAAAGGTGCAAGAATATTTTCGAAGATTGACTTGAGATCAGGCTATCATCAAGTAAGGATAAAGGAAGAAGACATCGGAAAGAAAACATTCAAAACAAGATATGGGAATTATGAATTCACAGTAATGCCATTTGGGATATCAAATGCCCCAACAGTTTTTATGTTCCTAATGAATGGAGTGTTCAAGGAGTACCTGGAAAAGTTTGTGATTATGTTCTTAGATGATATCCTTGTCCATTCTAAATCAGAAGAGGAACATGAGCAACATTTAAGAATGGTATTGCAATTTTTAAGAGAGCACAAATTGTATGCTAAGCTAAGTAAATGAATATTTTACTAAAAGAATATTCACTACTTGGTGCATATAATTTTAGCAGTAGGGATAACAGTTGATCCTGAGAAGATAGAGGCCATTAGAGGATTTTGAGCACCAAATAATGTGGCAGAGATCAGATCATTCATGGGTATTTCCGGTTATTACTGAATATTCATAAAATGGTTCTCAAGGATTGCAAGTCCAATCATTTCTTTGCAAAAGAAGGGAGTGAAATTTGAATATACTTCCAAGAGTGAAGAGAGTTTTCAATAGTTGAAGGAAAAATTGACAAGTGCACCAATATTGAAGATTGAATATTCAAATGAACATTTTGTTGTGTGTACCGATGCATTTAAGGAAGGACTCGGTGGAGTTCTTAGCCAAAGGGACTATGTGGTATGCTATGAGTCCATAAAATTAAAAGAGCATGAGAGGAATTATGCTACACATGACTTGGAGTTAGCAACGATTGTACATGCATTAACAATGTGGAGGCATTACCTCATGGGTAAGAAATTTGAGCCAAGAACATACCACTATGGTCTGAAACATTTGTTTGGACAACCAACACTAAATGTTAGACAAACTAGATGGATGGAATTTCTGAGTGAATATGACTTCGAAATTAAGCATATAAAAGGCAAAGAAAATCAAGTAACTGATGCACTCAGCAGGAGAGCTCATGAAGTGCATGTGGCAGCCCTCAACATGTATAGGATAGATTTGAACGATCAAATTATTGCATCAGAAAATTCAGATCAACAATATGTGAAAATAAAAGAAACATTAAAAGAATGTAATTTTCAACTGAAATTTAATTTCTATGAGTTGAAAGAAGATGGAATTCTCATGTACAAGGGAAACATATATGTGTCGAATTCCAATGAGCTGAAAAATGTTGTTCTGAAGGAAATGAACAATGTGCCATATGTCGGGCACCTAGGATATCAAAAGACAATTGCGGTTGTGATAAGCCAATACTTTTGGCTAGGAATGAAGAAAGAAGTGGCTAATTACATAGCTAGATGTCTAGAATGCTAAAAAGTGAAGACAGAGCATAGACATCCAACAGGTTTGCTACAACCATTTCCCATTCTGGAATGGAAGTGGGAAGTAGTTACGGTTGAATTTATCACAAAGCTGCCTAGAACAGTGAAGCGTCATGATTCCATCATGGTGGTGGTGGATAAATTAACTAAAGCATCACATTTTATTCCAGTAAAGACTACACACAAGGCAACACATATTGCATATATATACATGAAAGAAGTTGTTAGGATACATGGAGTACCTAAGGAAATAGTTTTAGATAGAGATCCAAATTTCACATCCAATTTTTGGAAGGGTTTTTTCAAGGGATTTGGAACAAATTTGAATCTCAGTACAACGTTTCATCCATAGTCAGATGGGAAAACATAAAGGACTAATAGGATAATTGAGGATATGCTTAGAATGTATGTGATGGATCAACCATCAGAGTGGGAATATTGTATTCATTTAGTTGAATTTGCCTGCAAAAATAAGTATTACGCCTCATTGAAAATGAGTCCATTTGAAGCATTGCATGGCATAAAATGTAACAATTTGGTGAGTTGGGATAATCCAGTAGACAGAGCAGTTGTTGGGCTAGATTTGTTGAAGGAAACGAAAGAGCAGATGAAAAGGATAAAGCACAATTTAAAGTCTACCCAGGATAGGCAAAAAAATTATGCAGACAAGAATAGATTTTTCAGAGATTTTAAAGTACGTGAACACGTGTTTTTGAAAGTGAAGGAAAATAGATGTTCGCTAAGATTAGGAAGTTTCCCGAAGTTGGTAGCGAGATATTGTGGACATTTTGAAATATTAGAAAGGATATGGCCAATTTCATACATGCTAGCATTGCATGCATCCATGAGAGTCCATAATCTATTTCATGTATCATTATTAAAGAAGTATGTACCTGATCCTAACCACATAATTTATTGGAATGTGATCTAGGTGGAACACGAAGGAGATTTCCAGGTGGAACCAGTACACATCTTGGAACGAAAGGTCAAAGTTCTCAGGAACAAATCGATATGGTTGGTAAAGGTTCAATGGACCTGATACGGTCCTAAATATGCTACATGGGAGCATGAAGAAAACACGTGGGTAGAGTACCTGCAAATATTTGACAATTTTGAAGAAGGAAGAATGCAAGGCTCCATTTTGGAAAGCTAGAGTTCTGAAACCACATCTCAAAGTCCTATCCAACTGCATTGGGGACCTTGATAAACAAATGGATCATTCCTTGGGTTAGCCTTGATAAACGGATGGTGCATCCCTTGGGTTAAACCTGGTAAAAGAATGGTGCATTCCTTGGGTCGGTGAGTTGAGAGGAACGAGAGATTGATGGTTGGAGTTGTTAAATTGCAGATTTTTTTTTATTTCTAAGTATTGTGATGTAAATTTGCATGTGTGTGTGTGTGTGTGTGTGTGTGTGTGTATGTGTGTTTGTGTGTGTCAGAATAGAGTGCACCAATGACGACACACAATTGTAGGGGAGGGGGAATGTAACATTACCATTATAATCCCCAATTTAATTAATGCTTATGTGGCTACGACCAAGCGATGTAATATGCAAATTGTATTTCTATGTTTTAATAATAAAACGTGATTCCAAATGCTAAGGGGAAATGGACAAGAGATGGGGGTTGAATTAATCCACAAGAGAGGGGAGTGTCTAAGGTAATGGCCAAGAGGGGTCCAAGGGGGAAATACCCATGTATATTAATTTAACCCATTTTTCTGAACATGCTAATTGTATATGAACCTTTTGATTTCTAATTGAGTGTTACCAAAGACAATCATTGAATACATGTAAGAGCGTGGGCGTGAGTGGTCACATCCCATATTTATTGGGCACATGGGGGTTGAGTAAAATTATCTTGGGGAAGAGTGTGAATCAATAAAGGAAATACAAAGGGAGGAAATTTGTATGGGTTGGGACAATTGTTTTAGGGACATGAAGGTTTTGTGTGCAGGAGAGAAAGTAGAGAGCATGAAAGAGAGATTGGAGTGGGTGCAACCATGGAGATCGGATTCTAGAGAAAGTTGTAATGTATTTGGAGTATTTTGGAGCTGAATATTGAAGAGCCAGGTTTTCAATCCTAAAGAGTGAACTTCAGAGCGAGTTGCACTATAACAACAAGTGTGTGTTGTTGGTTTTCTAGTATTTTTTGTAGCAACAAGTTCCCTTGAGTTCCTAGCTGAGAGATTCCTAGTTACCTGTGCCAGAGAGACCCTGATAAACGAATGGCACATTCCTTGGATTAACCATGATAAACAGATGGCTCATCCCTTGGGTTATCCTTGATAAATGAATGGTGCATTCCTTAGGTTGGGCAGGTAAGGAGGGAGAGAGTTGGTAGAAAAATTGGGATAACTATAGGAGAATATCAATTGGGTTATGAGTTTTATGAGCTGTGAGTGGACTGTGAGAGACCACCCTCTTTTGTGGATTACTAGCCTCAACTCAAGGGTGACTAGTTGTTGATATTTGGAACGGTCAGTCTATGATTGGGTTGAATGTTCATCCCAAGCAGTTGGTTGCACCATTATTGTTTAAAGACAAGTGTTTTATATTGTTGCTGAATTATTTACATGTGTTATTGTTTTTCATGAACTCAACGTGAATGAGAATGACTTATATGCTGTTGTAATGAGCGGTTTAGCTACATTTCATGTTGATTATTAGTATGCTTTATATGCATGCATTTTATGGTTATATATAGTAGCTAAATATTTTTTAAATTGGTAGTTGTAAGCTACAAGAAATCAGGTAACAACAAAAGAATTACTTTAGTTGGCAGAAATTTCATTTTATGTGTATTATGCATCGTAATGTCCCTCGGTTGGGCTGGGGAACGTTACATTATGGTATCAAAGATGTAAAAAGGGAGAATTTTATGTGGCGTGGGCCAACCCAGGTGGCTGGGAACGTTACATGGAGGAGCTTCACAACAAGGTTTTATGCGATCTTGAGAGGAGGAAACTTTCCTTTGAAGCTATAGCTATAAAACATTGGAAAGAAGCCACATGTTGCAAGATTACATAGTAAATATACCTTTGCCACCACTTCTCAAGTCAAAAGAGACACCTTGTTTCATTGTCTATGAGATTGTTTTTGTAAGGTTTTGAACATAAGGCTGCACAATCATTTTTTCCACTGCTCTCAGATGTTCTCGTTTCCACTGTACACAAGTAGAACATTTTCGCTTCCTTCTCATTTTCAACAAGAATAGATCATTGAAGTGTTCATTTCCAGAATAGTTCAGTGTTAGAGTGTGTAGATCAATTATGTCGAGAAAGCACATGCAACAAAAATCATCCCTGGTCTTACATAGTGATTTATGTTGGCCAAAAGTGGGCGACTTGGGTACAATTGCTCCAATTTCCATTGGTTTTATCGTGGGAACTAATATCTTTGGTGTCCTGTTGTAGGAGAGCCGACTATGTGAAATAAGTCATTACCTTTCTTATTGTTGTACTAGGTAATACTTTTAAGTTTTTTTTGAACATGGAGAATATAGTGTTGGAAAAATTTAATGGTCATAATTTCCATACCTAGAAAGTAAAGGTTCAGTTGCAAATGATGCATAAGAATTTATGGAATATTGTACATGGTACGTAAAAATAACCTACAGATCCCAAGCAATCAATTGAATGGGAGAAAAGGGAGGAAAGAGTTAAGTCTATTCTTCGACCGTCTCTTTCAGATTCTCAACTTCATCTTGTTGATTTAAAAAAATCCTTTGCAGAAATGTGGGAACAATTGAGTAAGATATTTGGGGAAACAGATCTAAATGCAAAGTTTTCCTTAAAATTACAATTGTTCAAACTTGAAATGCATGATGAGACATATTTTCCTACTCACATAAATGATTTTGAGTCTCTTATAGGTTAGTTGGAATAAATTGGAACTAAAGTAGATGATGATGATGCAAAGGCAATTTTATTGAACATTCTATCTTCAAATTATGACAATGCTATTTTTACCTTAAGTCAATTGTCCTCTCGAACACTGGATGAAATGATAGAAAAAATCTTAGCAGAAGAAAAGAGGATAAAAGCAGGAGACACAAAATTCAGTTCACAAGATGAAAATGCACTATTTTCCAAGGGAAGGATGAACAAAAACAAGAGTTCAATTGAATATTTCTATTGTCGAAGAAATGGGCATACACCATTGAATTGCAAAATATCTGCCAAAGATATTTTAAAGGGAAAACTAAAAGAACCAACCAACATAGTGATCTCTGAAGACTCATCAGATGCCATCTTTGAAGACTCACCATATTCTGTCAGTGATGACGAATTCAATGCAGAGCCTCTCAAAATTTTCTAGAATATAGTTATTGGTTATGTATGTTATATTTATTTTTGTAAGAGTATGACTACAATCTGTTATAAGCTGGTGTTTCTTGTTGTCCTTTGGTGCTCCAAGAACAACGATTATCTTTGTGTGTTTGTGTATGTGAAAAAAAAAAGGGTCAAGTTGCATGATTGACTACTGGATCCATTCAGTATCTAGACTGTTATCCTATATAATTGACAAGTACATAGTTTGTTGTGTATTTGACAGATGGAAGTATGTTCATAGAGTGATTCAATATCAAGATTATTTGTCAGGGTAGTCAAGAATCGACAGTACTACAAATACATTATTGATGGTCAGAAGCAACTGTATCTTAAATGAATCACGTGGTAGCTCAAAGTTGATGGTTGAGTAAGAGCGTAGTCTATGAGATTTTAGAGTGGATAGAGATGTTGATGAAGACCATACTAGATAGAGATTAAATTCCAAAAATCTGTTTATTTTGATTTCAATATTGTTTTCAAATAATGTAAGCGTTAAAGGGGGGTGTTGGAAATAATGCCTCCATTATTGTTGTGAGTTGTTAGAGAACTTATGGATCAGTTATTTTTAGCTAATTAGATCCACTTTCTTTGGATCTAGTTTTCTAGAATTTAGTGATCTATCTTATATATCTAATCGTTTACTTCATAAATAATATGTGTGTGAGTGTTGTGTGTAATATGTGTGTTTTCTATGTGAGTGAATACTTCCATTTGACTAGGCATCCTTATTCTATCACCGTCAAAGGTGGTTTTGGCTGGAGTTGAAGCAATTTTGGGAAGCCTCTTGTCTTCCATTTTGTTTAACGTGTTCTTATACATTGGGTACCAGGGATGATTTTAAGGATGGAAATTTATTTTAAAATGTAGAAACCTTGGCAAATCTTACTAATCCTTCATATGCAAACTATTAAATGTTGGCGATATTTTTGTAAAAATATTCAAATTTATAAGGATTTAATATAGTTTGTATAGAATTTTGGCGTTTTTTAAGGTAAAATAATTTTATCCTATAGAATTTGGGCGAATCATTTTTAGAATAACGAATTTTTTTTGGGGAAAAAACATGGAAAATTAGCCCATGAGCGAAATTTAACCCCTAAAATCATCCATGTTGGGTACCTACTTATAACTATAAGAATTATTCAATAAATATATCATTTTTATTTTTATAAATTAACATTATTTTATTTGTAATTTGTATAATTAAAGAAATAACTTTAATTTTTTTCAAAAAAAATACATTTAAAAAAGACAAAAAATATTATTAGTCCCTGTCGTAGGCGTAGAGAGACTATAGCGATCGATAAATCGTTGACTTGGTATTAGTTTGTCCTTTGACCACAAATATTTCCATATTATGTAGTGTTGGAACCAGGGAACTGAAAATATCGATTTTTATAAAAAAAGAAGTAGCATATTTTTTGTGATCTGATTGGACAAGGGATTGGATGTCTTATTGTCGGCTTCACTATTCCCAATGTAATATATGTTGACATATCCAAAGTATTTGATCTTATATTGTCTTTTTGAATCATATATTTTTTTATACAGTCGTCGAAGGTGGATTAATGCTAGCATTAATTTGAATGTTTGGTTTAGCATTTTATGCTAGGTAAATTTATGGAAATGTTTGATATGGTGGCATATCCAAAGTTTGGCCTTCCAATACACTCTCTGGTGTTTGAATTATTGTTACAAAAAATATAATAATTTTTTTGGGATACGTCAAAGTCCTGTCACATTGAATTCCTTTCTTAAATGTTTACAGATAATTTCTGACAGACTTAAATGTTAACCTAACAGGGTTGGTGGTGTTGAATGGTTACTTAACAGGCTTATTACAAGACATTTTCTTCGGTTTTTAAATTTTTTATGCTTGAGCGACATTGTTGGTTCACTGGTCCATGTTTTTTATTTGCATGGCACTAATTTGTTGTTTGCATGTTGTTGTTGTTGTTCTTGCTTGCCTATTCATGTTGTTGTAGTTTGCATGTTGTTCTTGCTTGCCTGTTCATTGTATGTTGTCTATTGTTGCTTGATTCGACTTTGCAGGGTTTCAGTGTCGCGCCTGCACTTGGTCCTTTTGGTGCTTCTTAGCTGGTTTCTTATTTCTTGCTTGTTCTTGTTTGCCCAGGGTTTGGAATGTTGGGATGCTACATCTACGGTTGGATCTCTGGTTACATTTTTTTTGCAGTGGAGTTTGCATAGAATACTATTAAGATAAAATAACAGACTAAAAAATTGCAGGGGATGTAAATTACATATGTTATGCATTGAAGCAGAGTTTGTCATCCTCAAAGTATATTTCATAGTTGTTGATGCTTTTTCCATGGATTCTATGTTGCTATGGTTTCATAGTTATGAGAGTACATTTTGTTGTGTGGGCGATATACTTGTTCTCTCCCTTTTATTCTCCTTTTCTAAATTGCATTTCTGACTCTGTAGTTTCTCATGTTTCTATGGTCATTTCAACCGACCTTCGTTTGGTTGCATACTTAGCCAGTTTTATGGATGCGGCTTCGCGAATAGGTTCTATCGAACTATGGCAGGTCATGTTTGGTGTATACATTACCTTTCCCGAATTAGTTTTCTTTAAAATAAGGGCTCCTGGACAGAAGATAATGCAATTTATGAAATTGTAGGTTTCTTGGATAGCATAAGTTAATGATCGCGGGTTCTCGGGGTGGTGGGCTAAAAATTGGGCTTCTGTTGTTCCGTTCCCTGCAGATAGCATGGACAGTTCCGCGATCATTCCGACCGACCACCGTTCGGTTGCATACTTAGCCATTTTTATGGACGCGGCTTCGCGGATGCGTTGTATCAAACTAGAGAGGTCGTGTTCGGTGTATACATTAGCATTCCCGAATTAGTTTTTTGTAAATGAAGGGCTCTTGGACATAAGAGATTGAAATTTATCGAATTATAGGTTTCCTGGACAACATAAATTAAACATAGGAAATATGTAATTTTTTAAAGTAGATATATAAAACATGCACCAAGCCCTTTTGCATCGCGGGTTCTCGGGGTGGTCGGCTGAAAATTGATAATCGGAGAGTTCCGCAATATAGAAATTGACAATCCGACTTGTCGTTCGGTTGGATACTTAGCCAGTTTTATGGATGCAGCTTCGCGGATACGTTCTATCAAACTATGGCAGGTCGTCTTCGATGTATACATTAGCTTTCCCGAATTAGTTTTCTTTAAAAGAAGGGCTCTTGGAAAGAAGAGAATGCAATTGATGAAATTATAGATTTCCTGGACAACATAGGTTAATGATTGCGGGTTCTCGGGGTGGCGGGCTGAAAATTGGGCTTCTGTTGTTCCATGCCCTGCAAATAGCGCAGACAGTTCTGCGATCATTTCGATTGACCATCGTTCGGTTGCATACTTAGCCAGTTTTATGGAGGCGGCTTCGCAGACGCGTTGTATCGAACTATGACAGGTCGTGTTTAGTGTATACATTAGCATTTCCGAAATAGTTTTCTTTAAAAGAAGGGCTTCTGGACATAAGAGATTGAATTTTATCGAATTATAGGTTTCGTTCACAGCATAAATTAAACATAGGAAATATGTAATTTTATAAAGTAGATATATAAAGCATACACGGAGCCTGCCAGTTTTTGCATCGCAGGTTCACGGGGTGGCCAGCTAAAAATTGACAATGGAGAGTTCTGCGATATAGGAATTGAGAATTGGACTTGCCGACTATTTGAATTTTAAGGGCCTCATGTCCAAAACATTTATCATTCTTGAAATAGTTTACTTTACATACGTTTTACATATGTTGGTGGACAAAAACACAAGAGATTGAAATTTATCGAATTATAGGTTTCATTGACAGCATAAATTAAACATAGCAAATATGTAATTTTATAAAGTAGATATAAAAAGAATGCACGAAGCCCTGCTAGTTTTTACATCGTGGGTTCTTGGGGTGGCCGGCTGAAAATTGACAATTGGAGAGTTCCGCGATATACAAATTGACAATTGGAGTTGTCGACTATTTGAATTTTAAGGGCCTCGTGTCCAAAAAATTTAGCATTCTTGAAATAGTTTACTTTACGTACGTTTTACATACACTGGTGGACAAAAACATACACAAAAAAAATGTTTTTTGGATCACGGATTCTCGGGGTGGTGGGCTCTAAATTGGGCTTATGTTGTTTCGTATCCTACAAATAGCATGGAGAGTTTCGCGATATACAAATTGACAACCAGAGTACTTAAATTTGAAGGGGTCATGTCCAAAAAAATTAGCATTCTTGATTTACTTTTCTTTACGTACGTCTTGCATATGGTGGTGGAGAAAAACACAGAACAATAGTAGTGACACTACCTTCCGCACTTCCCAATACACATTAAATATGATTTCAAAAGTCAGAACCGTCTAGACAGGTTCGAAAAAATGGGCTTTAATAACTGGAAAGTTCGAGGACATCCTCCATTAAAATGAATAGACAAGTGAATGTTATGGGATCTGGTAATTTCTTTTTGCCTGCATTTTGAATTTGCGATTTTTTCTTTTTTTTTTGCTTCTACTGTATTAGTTTTCTTAAAATATTTAACATAGTTCATGAACATGTCACCCACAGAGGGCTTGAGGTCATGTCCCTCTTTAATATTGTGCATATCTTAGATGTCAGATTTGAGAATCTGCTCGGATATGGGAATTTTAATACGTGCTGCTAGTCGCTATTCAACGTACATATTTGAAAAGATTGGCATTAATAAGAGAAAATATTGAGAACATCTGTCATTAAAATGAATCAACACAAAATCTATGGAATATCATCCAGTGTTTCTTTTAAATACTTATTGCCATTTCTCTCTATCATCAAAGAGTTGTGCTTTAGGGTGCCTTCGTTCTAATGTTCCTGGTCATGGACATGTAAGACAACTTAGAGATACGATTGAGGGGCAGATGAAAGAAGAGAGATTGGTTTGATGTGACGTGAGATTTGAGTGAAAAAAAAACTTGGTTATACAAGAGAAACTGAAAGAGGAGGAAAAAAAAAGAACAACAAGTATGTTGTGGTTGGTGTTCTCCTTGTGTTTGATGCTTTGGTTGGTTGAAAAGGTTGTTTGCAGATTTGTTTGTTGAACTTCTTTGTTTTCTTGCTGGGAATTGTAAGGGATTTTGAGGTCACATGCAAACTAGTTCTTCGTTTAAGTATATAGATTCTTCCAACAACACAGATTTGACAGGTATATCGAATTGTACAGATGCCACAAGAATTTGTCTTCATTGGGCACGGTGCATTTACAGTGGATTGAAAAATGGCCTATCATGTTTGTAAATGACGCAAAATATCACTACAAAAGTTTTTGTTTCAAAGTTTGATGATCTAAATGTGGGTTTGGTAGCCAACTTGACATAAAGCCATGTTCTTTTTCAAAGTTTGTTCGGTTTCCTATGGATGTAGTTGGAGACTCAACATATTTGGCTTCACCTCCGAACATTCCAGACCTTTCTGTGGGCCACCATATTTCCACTGCTATGACGAAAGATATATACTTATGCCATCTGCAACATTTGATACACTTGCCAGACCAGTGCTGGTGCCTTTTTCAACATTTGATGCACTTGGCACACCTCTGCTGGCCGAACAAGTTATGTGCCTCAACAGATTTTTATTTTGCATCTAGGTTGGACGTTTCTTCCAATTTATTGTAATAAAACAAAGAATTTCAACATACAAATCTTCAAGCGAGATTTTCAACCAAACAAATGATCGAATATAGGGAGAATACCAATTACTACATTCTTGAATTTTTTTCTAAGTTGTGTCCAATGTCAAGGGCCAGGAACATTGCAAGGATAGCATCTTAAACCCCAACTTTTTGACGACAGATAGAAATTAATACTTGACAAAGAATGGAATGTTGAACAAGCAACCATTGCAAGCAGGCCATATCTGCAAGAGACAAGGTATTCAAAAAACTGGGATAGATGTAGTTGGTAGCACCTATTAAGTACAAAACCAAAAATTGATATTCAACTCGTTTTTTATGAATAAAGAGTTTGAACATCAAGAAAACTGTCAAGAAGCTTCATGAATGTACATATTTGTTTTTGTTCGGTGGCAGGCGAAATTGCAATCGTTGTCGCAAATAGCCTCAGCTGTATCTTGTAACCCATCGTATTTGAATATAGAATAATTTCGGTTTATTTTTTAATAGTATTTTCCAATTTCTGGTGTTTGTTTTAATTGTATATTGTACCTTCTTCCCATGTGTCATTAAACATGAATGACAAGGTTTTCTTTCTGCTGCCCACTACTTCAATGTAAATAAAGCCTGGTGTTACACATGATTTTGGTCATCTTGGTGATGTATTAACAATACTGTACTCAGGCTCCCAACTAGAACTTTCTCCTGAGAAAAGTGGCATTTATATCCTTCTAGAAAACATATTTTCAAAGTGAGTTCGCAGGCTGAATATGGCCTAGGGTGCGAGAATGACCCATTCTCGCAAGCCACCTTCATCTAGGGTGTGAACTTCTCACAGGTTGCTCTATACACAGGGTGCAAACTTGTTTTTAAGCTTGGAAAAGAGAAGAAGTCTCGAGGGTTCTAGAAGAGAATCTTCTAGAAAATGAGTTGGAATTCATATGGTTGTCATTTTACTGGCTTCTCTGATTTGGTGGGATCATTCTCATCCATGTAACCATCTCACCCTCTCCTATATATTGAAAGGATTCTCATGGAAAAGGTTAAGCAAGATTAATTGAAAAATTAGTGAAGGAATTGTGTGAAGAACCCTGCTTGAACAGAAGCTTGGAGACTCTAGTAGGTCTATCAAGAAGAATTGGATCTTCTTCATGCAAGTATAGAACAAGTGTGTGTGTTGGAACCAAGAGTCACTGAAAGGAAGCTTGCGACATCAAGGCGATCAGGTTGTATCTTCTACTTTCAATTAATATGATACAACGACATGTCCTTTTCCCATAAAGTCATTCTTACTTTATTGTGTCATTCCTTGATCATATGCATAAGTTGATGATTGGATACATTTTTCTATCTTCACTTTGGTTGGTTTGTGTTGTCTTGGTCTTGACCTCATGAGAGCACTGGAGCGAAGCGGGGGCAACAGAGACTTAAGGAAGTGATACAAAGGTATGTCACTTGTTCCTCCTTACTAGCTAATTCAATGGTCGTAACTTAGGGAAAGAGTCATGTCCTGTCCTGTTTTGTTCTAGATCCAGGTGGATCTAGGGAGATCTGTTAGTGTTTGCACCTACCGATTAGTCCAATAACAAAATTGGCAACTCCATTGGGGATGCAACCCATTTTTTAGTGGTTTTTTGTGTTTTTCCTTGGCTTTTTGCTCTTGCCTTACCTTTCTTCATTCGTACCAATCTCTGAGTCTTCAGGACACCCTGACAGACTCTCTGGGTCCAGAAGTCCCTTCAAAATTTTTGTCTTTTTCCAAAATTTTGCCTAGTTTCAGGCCTTCTCGCACTGAACCCCCCAGTGGCCTGTGAGAACCCCTTGAGTTTTCCTGCGAGAATGATCCATTCTCGCACTATACATTACTGATAGCCTGTGAACCCATTTTTTAAATTTTTGGAATTAAAGGTTTTGGTATGCTTAGATGCCCAGATATATATAGGTGTCTGAAAAGAACTTCTTAGGCCACTGGTTGATTGTTTCTTGACTTTGGATTTTGTGCGTGATCAGTCTTCAGAAATAAAAGGCTCTTCTCAACAGAGTGAAGTCCAAGATGTCACCACTCCACAACTAGAGAGAACTAACTCTCTAGAACGATTTCAAATTTCCAATTCTCAGGAGGACTTTCGACTTCACCCCACCTCAGAGAGACGTATTATGTGACTGACCCCTTCTGGAGAACTAGTTGTTCAATCTTCTGGATCACTGACTAGACCGTTTCCAGGACCCGAGGGTCAAGATCCTTTTTGGACCACTGGTGTTTTTAGACAGGATCTCTTTGGCTCTGGAGCAGGGGTTGATATAATTGTCAGGCCTGAGTTCCTCGAAACCTATAACCCAGACACAATACCTTTTACTACTGCATATTATTTTCCTGGAACAAACACTCTGCGAGCCGACCACATATTGACCCTCCCTTTACAAATGGTCCATTACACAGATACTACGAGTATTCACACCGGGATTACTGTGGCTAGTCAAGCCCCCATTGGCATAACGCTTTCTCCCAGTGTCACCCTGACACTTCCACCGGGATACCATGCGTTGAATGATTCTATTTCCACTCCTATGCAAACCCCATCCAAAACTCCTGGTGGTCCCTCTTCTTCTAGGCACTCTCCTATCGGTTTCATTCTGACACTTCCTCAACCCCCTTTCGGAGGACCTTTTCCATCCTCTATCGGTGGTACCAATACTAGTGGCACCATTCTGTCGTTCACACCAAATTACCAGATTCCTGTTGGTGGGCAATTTCACCAAGGAGGTTTGACTCAACCCCCCCTTGTAGGGAAAATTCCTATTGGAACAAAAATCCCAATTGGAACACAACCCCCAATTGGAACTCAACCCCCGATTGGAGGACAACCCCCACCGACCCCACCCTATGGACAAAACATACCTCCATGCTTGGCCCAGTATTGGAATCATCTAATACAACATAATCCTCAATCGACTGGGGAGCAACAGCCTCAAGTTACCTCCGTTATACCCCCTAGTATAGGCCAACCATATCCAAGTACGTCCAATCCTATTTGGGGCTCGAATGCTCAAACTCACATCCCTGTTCAAGGATACAATCCCATGAGCTACTTTCCTCCACAACAACCACCGCATCTGCCTGGGTCTTCGCATTATATGCAGAATGCATATGGTCCCACTAGTTTGCCGACAGAACTCCCTCCCCAAATCCACTAGTACCCGCATGTGAATAGATAGTTACCCTTCTTGGCCACTTTGGACCTCCCGGATCTGTCGAGGATTTTAAACGATCCAATCTGTCACTCTCCCGAATGGCCCGCTATACCAGCCAAGCTACTGTCTGACATCCCTAAATTCAATGGAAAAGTGGGAGAGGACCCGAACAATCACGTCATGACTTTTCACCTCTGGTGCTCATCCAACTCCTTGATGGATGACTATATACGTTTACGTCTTTTTCAACGAACTCTCATAGGTTCTGCCGCGAAATGGTGTATAGAATTACCACGAGGTTTCTTCACCGACTTCAACACCCTAGCTATGGCTTTCCTCACCCACTACCAATTACCCATCCATTATGAAATGGGGACCGAGATTTTGAGTTCTTTCAAACAAAACAAAGCCACTCATATATCCGATCACATTCATGAGTGGCAACGGAGATGACGTCTCATCAAACTCGAACTTCCTGATCAGTTGTTGGCAGAGTGGTTCACAAAATCATTTGTGAATTACATCAGTCGTGACATTGCCATGGGTGGAGCTGTCACGGAAGAACATGCCATAAGTTGTGCTCAATACCTTGACTTCATTTACTCACAAATGGGTACTCTTTACGACTTACTCCCTGATGCACCTCGTCCTTCCACTTCCGACACTTCAACTACTCCAGCTGCTTCTCTTGTAGCCGACGGTGTGATTGGCACTTTCCATGCCCAACCACATTCTTCCTCAAGCAACAACCCCAAACCTGCTTCTTCTAATGTTCAAAATGCTCCATCTCCTACCCCTCCCACCGGCAAGACTTCTAAGGTAAATGCGGTTCAATCTACCCCAGCCGGTAAAAACAAATCCAGAAAGGGAAAGGGTAAGAATAAGGAGGACAAAAATACTTTGCAAGCAGATAAAACCAAAACTCCACCTGTTGACGATAGGGATAAGCGCAAACCTCGATACCCTTGTCTTATATGTGGTGATGATCACTACATGAAGGATTGTCCACGACGCGTCAAGGTTACTAAGTTCCTTCAAGGGGCCCCGAAACCACCCACTCCGGTTGTTTTGTCCCAACCCTTCCCCTCTCAACAATAGGCCCAATTGGTCATTCATGACCAACCTTCCCCTTCCACTACATCCTATGTATTAATGTGTACTGGCACTTCAAAGAAGAATGACATCGCACTTACCACTCGAGCCAAAGATTATTCTCCCTCTAAGGAGAAGGTTGATGTTATACCTCCTTCATTGGTCCAACCATCTCCCATGACTCCACCTACCAATGGTCCTCTTCATCTCGAACGACCGAGCCTTGACACAGTTCTTCGCCCCCCTCCAAAGGGCGTCGTTCGGAAATTGGCTTTCAATCCTCATGCCTGTACTACCCAGAACTACAACATTGTTGAAGATCTGGCCCAAGCACCTTCCGTGATGTTAGCCCTCGAAGTCCTTCAAAGTTGTCCCACACAACAGAAGGCACTGTTGAAAGCTATCGGTGGAATCAACCGAATGGATTCGAATTTAATAAGTTTTGACTTGGAAGATCACATTCCAAGGTTACCCCCTCAACTCGCATTCCAAATCCAAGTGATTGTCTCCGACAAAAACATTTGTAGAACCGTTATCGACGAGGGTGCTTCGACGTGTGTCATGTCTGTTACCTGTTGGAAAGCCATCGGCTCTCCCTCTTTGACTGAATCCCATAACACACTCAAAGCCTTCAATGGCTCTAGTTTTAAGCCTTACGGTGTCCTTCCTTCATTGCCAATCATGCTAGAAGGAAAAATGGTCCAAGTCGAAGTGGAAGTCTTTGATGCTCCTCTCGATTACAATCTTCTGCTTGGCCGTAGCTGGATCGATTCCATGCGCGCAGTTGTGTCGACTCTTTTTCGTGTTGTACGTTTCCCACATCAAGGAAAGGTAATCACCGTCGACCAATTAGCCTTCTTTAACTCATATACGCATACTAGCAACATACCGTTCATCACCAAAACCTCACCGGGTTACGAGAATGTCGGTGTAGGTCTTCTTAAAGACTCTTTGTTAATGGGTACCTTCCCCATTCCACCACCCAATGTTCCACACTCATATGTCGCTTCAATCAACATGATCTCCACCTCGATTCATGGAACCCCTATGTCTCACAACCCATGGATGGTACCCGACCCCGATGATCATCTTCGTTATGGCGACGAAATGCCTTTAAGTCCGGTCGAATCCGCCTATCAGGCCATTCAATCGGCAACCCCTTCTACCCCCTCTCTTGGTGATTTATCTCCAGATCCTTTCTGCGTCATTTTTCCCACGGACAAGATGATTATGACTGTCATGGAAGACACCCTGTGGAATGATGGCCATCACCGTTCCATCCTCTTCCTGGAACAACACACCATCGAGAGCTACCAATGGATCTCGACCCCGTCTACCGTTGTCGTCATTTCAACCGTTCTTGAGTCCACACACGATGTGTTTTCTGAAGGGAACTTAAGCAATATCTCACCCACTATTCCCCTCGACATATCCATCAAACCTGGAATTGTTGAAAATGTGCATATCAGAACTTCGTGTTCCCCTCATGAAATCGTCACCTACAAATCACTTTTCAAATAATTTCGTGATGTCTTTGCCTAGAGCTATGAATAAATGTCGGGTATCGACCCCGACATTGTAATACATGAGATTAAGACATACCCAGATGCTAAACCCGTTCGGCAACACCTTCGTCCAGTTCACCCACATAAAGCGGTTGCTATTAAGCTTGAAGTCGAGAAACTTCTCAAAGCTAGCTTTATTTACCTGGTGGCGCTCACTGACTAGGTTTCCAATCTTGTCCCGATCGACAAGAAACAAGGTACAATCCGTGTATTCATTGATTATAGGGATATTAACAAAGCTTGTCCTAAAGACAACTTTCCAACCCCCTTCATCTATCAGATTGTCGATGATTTTGCCAGAAGCGAAATCTTCTCTCTGATGGATGGTTTCTCCGGATATAATCAAATCAATATTGTTCCCGAGGATCAACACAAAACCGCTTTCATTTGTCCTTGGGGCACTTTTGCCTATCGAAAACTTCCTTTCAGCCTAAAGAACGTTGATGCAACTTTTCAGCCCGCTATGTCTTATGCCTTCCATGATATCAAGCACATCGTGCAGCCGTATATTGATGACTTACCCACTCATTCCATGCACTGGGTTGATCATCCAATCCACCTCTGAGCCATTTTCCTCTGCTGTCGGTTTTATTATATACGCTTGAATCCTCACAAATGCATTTTCTGCATAGAATCCGACTGACTTCTAGGCTTTATTGTTTCACGTCAAGGGATCAGGGTAGATCCTTTAAAGGTCGAGGTCATTCTCAATCTCCCTCCTCCTTCTACACTTCGTCAGTTACAAAGTTTGCAAGGGAAAGCAAACTTTCTTCGTCGTTTCATCCCGAACTACGCCGAGATAACTCTTGGATTTACGTGACTACTCAAAAAGGGGTCTGAGTTCATATGGGATACCATCGTAAACAAAGCCTTCAAAGCTTTGAAATTGTCCCTGACATGTGCTCCGCTTCTATTCCCCCCCCCGATTACAGTCGTGATTATTTCGTCTACCTCACAGCCTCGGCTTACACCATCACTGTGGTTCTCGTCCAAGAGGATGATTCTCATGACGAACATGTTATCTATTACTTGAGTCGAAGTCTAACACCTACCGAAACCAAGTATTTACATGTTGAAAAACTGGCCTTGGCAATCGTCCAAGTAGTTCAACGTTTCCGACACTATATCCTCTCTCGCAAGACTACGGTAATTTCTAACTGCAACCCTATGCAACACATTCTCACATGTCAATTTCTAGGGGGAAAATACTCCAAATGGATCATGATACTCCAAGAGTTTGACTTGGAATTCGAACAAGATAAGTCCAAGAAGTCCTTAGTGTTTGTTGAGTTGATATGCAACTTTCTCTACTATGAAACGGAAAATGTAGCAGCCAATTCATTACTTGTTGAATCCCTTTTCCTAATTCGTTTCGATGATCTTTGGTACGGCGATATCATCATATATCTCCAAACCCAGACTTTTCGACCCAATTTGTCCAGTACTAACCGACGTCGAATACGCTACCAAGCCCGTCAATATATTATCCTCGAGGATACTGTTTATCATCGTGGGATTGAATCAGTTTTTTGACGTTGCCTCACGTTTGACGAAGCTGAGAAAGCCTTAAATGACTGCCATCATGGAGCCTATGGTGGTCATATGTCCGGGTATGCTACTGCCCAGAAGATCTTATGAGTAGGCTATTTTTGGCCTTCTTTATTTAATGATTGCATAATCGTTGTCCAAAAATGCCACACTTGCCAGACCTATAATCATAAGATATGATCACATCCTACTCCTCTTCACCCTGTGGTCTCCGTTGGTCCCTTAGTGAAATGGGGTATCGATTTCATGACATGTCACCCCCACTCGGCCGGGGGGCATGGATACATTATTGTAGGTGTAGATTATTTTACGAAATGGGCAGAGGTGATGCCGACATTTGACAATACTGGAAAGACCGCAGCATTATTCATTTTCAATCACATCATAGTTCGTGTTGGTGTTCCTCAGGTTATCGTCACTGATCACGGTAGCCACTTTAGAAACTTCATGATGTTCGAACTCACTGAAAAGTTGGGTCTTCGCCATGAAAACTCAATGCCCTATTACCCACAAGCCAATGGCCAAGTCGAAGTGATTAATAAAGTTCTCATAACCATGCTTCGAAAAATGATAGGGATTCACAAAACAAGTTGGCACACAATGTTGTTTTCAGCATTGTGGGCTTACCGGACATCCGCTAAGTCTGCTACTGGGTTTACACCTTTCAAGTTAGTCTATGGTCTAGAAGCCCTCCTCCCGATTGAATGTGAGATACCCTCCTTAAAACTAGTCGTCGAACTCCTACCAAACACTTCTGTAGAGGAAGAACGTCTGTTGTATCTCATGCGATTAGACGAAACTCAACGTGATGCTACCCTAGTCATAGAAGCCCAGAAGAAATGTGTCAAGACTCAATATGACAAACATGTCAAACACCGCATTTTCTCCGAAGGAGTGGTTCTCCTTTACGAACAAGATCGAGATATGCTAGGAGATAAAAAAATTTGAATCCATGTGGTGAGGTCCTTATATCGTTAGACAAGTTTTGGAGAAAGGAGCTTATGAGTTAGTTGATTACGACGGTATCCCTTTGAGTAAACCCAGAAATGGGTTGTACTTAAAGAATTACTATGCATAAGATCACCTATGCACGAGTACTTGTATTTTATTATATCATACTTCTTGTGTGTTACTGTAGTATGCTTTTTCTTTATTTGGTCTATGCCCTTATGTGATGTTGTGTTTGATTTCCAGATGTCGAAGTCTTCGCTACCCCACATTAGCTTCACTGATGGTGCTAGCCGTAGTACTCAGAACCTTACTTCTGCTGCGTGGGCAATTTACGCCCCTACAAACGAACTTATCACTCCACGAGGTGTGTGCCTCGGCCGTGCAACCAACAATATTGTAGAGTATAGCATCGTTATCGAATTGTTGATTGATTCTATCTCGCTCGGTATCCATCGCGACTCAATTCGCAACTTGTAGTACTAAATTTAAGTAATGTCTATGCTATTCGAAGTCCTAATTTTTTACGGGTATATTTTTGAATTCGCCTCTTGGAACATTATTTTGATTATATTGAGTATCAGCATATTCATAGATGTCTAAATACATTAACTGATGCATTAGCTAACTATGTATTAGACAGACATTTGGGTCATTTATAAATCAATCACATCACAAATATCACACAACACAAGATAAGTCGGTAGAAGCCGTATGTATATATAACGATCAAAAAGTTTTTTACAAAAAAGTTCTGTCCAAGGACCAAATTTTCAAAATCTGAAGCTCTTAGCTTCTAAAAAGTAACGTCATGGATGATGTTCATGGTAACACATGACTGCTTGGGAAACCCTACGAAGCAGTCGGCCAATAGACTCTGACACGCCCACCGTATGACACTGGTAACGTCGCGGGACCTCTCCAAGAGGCATGTCCGAAATGTCTGTAGTCAAACCTTCTAAGTTTTGTTCCATTGCCTCATAATCTTTAGCATCCCATCATGGCATTGGAGCCACCTCTCCTCATCACTGAATATGAGAAGTACCCGGAGGTCAATAAGGCCCCATGTCTGTGCCATCAAAGAAGAATTTTTGTAATTAGACCTTGGACAAACATAAAAAAAGTTGCATATGATAAAATTCACAAAAACATTTAAAAAGTAAAAAATGTGTACTTCTTACCTAGATCTCCCCACTGAGCGTCCTCGGGTAGGGCCAAGTCCAGATCTCCTCGGAAGTCCAACCCGGCATAGGAATAATCATCGACCATCAACATCTGTGGTCACAACCAGTCAAAGAAGGAGTCATTGTATTTAATGATTGGTCCAGCTACATGTCGGGCCATGAGGTTACACCACCTCAACATCCTCGGATCCTATGGAGCTGATAAACCCCACTCAACCTGCAACCTTAGCAAGGGAACCCTCTCAAGGAAGAAGGACACCAAAAATGACTCGTACCCAAATTGCTTCAGGTTGCCTCTCCTGCATTTAGTCAATTGCCTCTTCACGCTACGAAGGACTGCGTCTGGCCAGTTAAAGACCCGAGGCTTAGTACACTCTATGGCGTACTAAAAGCAGCTCTAGAGAGCCATGTGTGGAGCAGTGCTCCCAGCCATATGATAAATGGTGAACAAAATAGTGCGAAGGGTCAAATCTTGGAACCCCCAAATGGCCAGTTTTCCTTTTCTTCTTTCCGCCTCTGGAACACAGTACTAATGACAATATTCACTCATAGGTAGCCCACCACATCGGCTACTAGTCAAGCTAGCGTGGTACCCACTTCGTGACAGTCCTGTCAGGAAATAAACGTCCTTGATATCCAAGGAAAATGTGTGGACCCCTACGTGGAATACTTGTTGGTCCACGTCCCACATATGAACAAGGTACTCCAATAGCTTGACTTGGGCCCTCATACCCGGTATCCGAAAGAATTTTAGGAGACCATAGTCTCGCAAAGAGGCAACAGTTCCCGAGTTATTCCCAACAATAGCATCATCTTCTTCATTCTCTCTTTCATACCATTCCAGAACCATGGTGATAGCCAAATGCCTGCACAAGAACCATAAGAAGAAGGTCAGCAACTCTCTTCAAGCCTTGGTACTTTTTTCATTGGACAAACATCAAAGAAAATTTTCATTTTGCGGTTCTTGCAGGTACCCCTTTAGCACAGTGTGAGGTTCTCATAGGTGCCTTTGGGGCCACCTGCGAGAATCATGCATTCTTGCAGGTCCCATGTGGATAGCTTGCGAGAATGCCTGAGCTCAAATTTGAGACCTAAAACAAGCTCAAAAACTTGAAATTTACCAATAAAAATAAAAAATTGAACCATGAAAAGATAGAAGACAAGGAGCTTACCTCACTACCGGAGACGGTTCGCCAAATGGTTGTTCGTACCTTCCACAATTGAGCACCGAAATTCAAGGGCAAAAGAGGGGTTTTGGGCTAAAATCTTGGCAAAATTACAATGACTACGGTAAAAGAACTTTTACCCACTTATATTTACTTTTTACCATTTCTGTTGGTTTTTATAATTGTTTTATTTATCAAACCTAATTCCTAATACCCCTATGAGTGTGACTTTTTGCAGAAATGATGACTTTGACGTCCATACGCAGGGATACAGATATTTTCTCTTTTTCATCGCATGTTTGAATTGTTCTTTATGGGTTTTGCACAAAACCTCGAGCTTGGTCTTTGTCCATTCTCACGCTCGAAAATACATGAGAATGTAATCAAGCACACTTTTATCATTTTTTCGGGATCAACAAGGTTATACGAAAAAGGAACCCCCTGGAGTCCTCTTTAAGCTCTTTTCAGACTCTCTAAACATGAAAATATTGTCGAGCAACCTTGCTATTTTCACGCTCGTTAAAGTATTCGAAGAAAGCGTCTATTGGGCGGTAATTTATGTCTTTTTCGGTCCCATCAAACTATTTTATGAAAAAAGAACTGAGAGAGTTCTATTTTGAGTTTTTTTCCAGACTCTATAATCATGAAAAACCATCAAGTTTTCTATCTTTGGACTCGTTAAACAAACATCGAAAGACCCGTAATGGGACCGAACCACTCCTTCCTAGGGTTCGTTAAACATACTCTGACGGACTTGTCCGAAGGATGAGCTTACATCAACAAGCATATGTTATCCTCCTCAAGCTTGCATAAAAATAAAGAGGTACTCGCCAGCAATGGTGGGGGAAAAATTTGGAAAAGGGATATGTTTTCATTTTCATATTATTGGCAGTAAGGGTCGCTCTTAAACATGACGCCCCCTTGTTCATTATCTGAAGCCAGTTTGGGAAATCCATCTGTCGCTCATTCGACTTGCTACAAGTTCATATCCTAATTCATCTCTGAGTTAGTGCTATAGAATCATTGGTTGTGTCATTCATATGTTCAAGAGAAGTTCATTCGAAACCTCTATTGAGTCAGCCATCTGCAGTTGTCCATTCTCTCCATGTCGGCCTTCCCTGTGTCCAGTTCAACTTACATCATACTCTGTTTCACCTTCGAAATATGTTACTCATTTCGTGTCATTGATGGGGGATACATCAAGGCCCTCATGTGATGAGTTTTGTTCCGTCGACTCCAGCTCATTATCCGGAAACAAGACTTAGAAATTATTTGGTACCTTGGAACTTGCATGCCTCAATGGCAGGTTTCCTCGCTTTCCACAGTGGGTTTTCATAATTGACCCCTGATCGGGAGATTCCGTCGAATGTTCGACCTCAAATCATTTATTCACATTTGATGGATTGTACTAGTGTACCTTGGGATTCATTGACATTAATGGTGATTTCTCTCACACTTGTTAACAGTTTCATCAATGACTGGTAATCAAGTGGTTTCTACCATGTTTGAATTCAGCACATGTAATCACATGGTTAGATTCATACTTTCAGGTGACGGGATTGAAGACTCTGGGTCTCATCTCTTTGATCCATGCTGCAATGGAATATGTATAATTTGTTGACACATAGATCCACTTTGTATGTCTCATGGCTATGTTGTCTTAATTTGAATCTTCTCGCATGGATCCACAGTGTATTCTTGGTGGCTATGCGATATTTTGACGACATGGATCCACGGTGTATGATTGGTGGCCATGACCTATGTTTATGATGTCATTTGTCTATGATCTGAGTATGGGAATGCCTACCTCAGAACTAGTATGATATTCTGCAGATGCTTGGTTGTTTGCAAGTTTCCGATTAGGTGCGCTCCTGGTTTCCGACACACACACCCAGTTTACAAAGTATTTCAGTTGTCATTGATTCTGACCTCATACTTTGGGGGGCATTCTGTTACACATGATTTTGGTCATCTTGGTGATGTATTAACAATAGTGTACTCAGGCTCCCAACTAGAACTTTCTCCTGAGAAAAGTGGCATTTATCTCCTTCCAGAAAACATATTTTCAAAGTGAGTTCGTAGGTTGAATATGGCCTAGGGTGCGAAATTATCACAGGTTTCTCTATTCACAGAGTGCGAACTTGTTTTTAAGCTTGGAAAAGAGAAGTCTCGAGAGTTCTAGAAGGGAATCTTCTAGAAAATGAGTTGGAATTCGTAGGGTTGTCATTTTACTGGCTTCTCTGATTTGGTGGGATCATTCTTATCCATGTAATCATCTCACCCTCTCCTATATATTGAAAGGATTCTCATGGAAAAGGTTAAGCAAGATACTTGAAGAATTGGTGAAGGAATTGTGTGAAGAACCCTGCTTGAACAGAAGCTTGGAGACTCTAGTAGGTCTATCAAGAGGAATTGGATCTTCTTTATGCAAGTACAGAACAAGTGTGTGTGTTGGAACCAAGAGTCACCAAAAGGAATCTTGCAACATCAAGGCGATCAGGTTGTATCTTCTACTTTCAATTAATATGATACAACGGCATGTCCTTTTCCCATAAAGTCATTCTTACTTTATTGTGTAATTCCTTGATCATATGCATAAGTTGACGATTGGATACATTTTGCTATCTTCACTTTGGTTGGTTTGTGTTGTCTTGGTCTTGACCTCACAAGAGCACCGGAGTGAAGTGGGGGTAACAAAGACTTAAGGAAGCGATACAAAGGTATGTCACTTGTTCCTTCTTACTAGCTAATCAATGGTCGTAACTTAGGGAAAGAGTCATGTCCTGTCCTATTTTTTTCTAGATCCAGGTGGATCTAGGGAAATCTGTTAGTGTCTGCACCTACAGATTAGTCCAATAACACCTGGTTTATTCTTTATTTACATTTTACATTTGAGCATAATTTTTCATAAGCCATACTTATGTAGCGTCGACCCTGTCTTTAAAGAAAGAAATTGGAGGACCCATCCTGCTTCCATTCTTCAGGTTTCGTAAATAGAATGAATTAATGAGTTACAACAATATGGCTCAAGTGTTCACGTAATGTTCCTGTTCAGTATGTTGGATATATTGCAGCTTCTTCTATTTCATAATATTTGTGTATATATACTAATATCAGTACTGTTGGAATACATACAAAAAACTTCCTCTTCAACAAAGCCTAGGAAATTATGTGTGTGTTTGCGATATTAAAAAACTATGTTCCCTGTTCCATCATATACATCTTGTAGCCAAAGAACTTCCGTAGTCTACAATTTATGCTTTAACTACTCATAACTAACGAGGCATTCAAAAAACTTGGCATTAATAAAGGAACGACTGAAGTTGTCTTGATTACTTAAGTCACACCAAATTTTGATTGCATTTAATTTAATTTAATTTAGATATTGATGTTTATGTAGAGCCGACATTTTCTCATGTCATTGCAAGGAATACAAGATGAATAGATGATAAGGATTTTATCTCGTTCAGACCACAATGCAAATTCATGTTTTTTGTTGCGCTATGTACATATTGCAGTCAAAATTTTTGTGGTTTGAACGAAATTTGCGAACCGAAGAGCATCCTACAAATTGGGAGACCATTTTCATTTGAAATAGAAACAATCCATTAATATATATTAGTATGAATACTATCCAGATAAATATGAAAACTCTCTTCATTGATAGATAATAGTATGAATACTATTGAAATAAATATCAAACCTTTCTCTTGGCCAATACTTAGCCAGTTATATGGCCACCAGGCCTCGGGTTGGCGGTACCCAACACCTATGTCCCTTGTTCCATCATATACATCTTGAAGCCAAAGGACTTCAGTGATTTGCAGTTTATGCTTTTACTAGTGAGAACCCGATAGGGGTTCGAAAATATTGCCATTAATAAATGGGAAAAAAAGGTTTTTTTGACTGTCAGATACTTATCCCTTTTCCTCTTTTTCTTTTCCCCTTTTCCTTTTCCCATCCAGTATGTCTTTCTAGTTTTATACTTAGTCATCTTTCTATGATGGGTAGTTACAAGGTTCGCGGGATGACATATCTTCATCTCCATCTGTATCTTCACATGATGAATCTGACCAAAAGATGTACCTTTCCATACCTAGGCAATTTTAGGGCCGCAATTACCGGATCAACACATACGAACTGGCCTTTTGTTCTTCCCGCTCGTTATCTCTTTCTGGCTATATGCTTACTTCCCTTTCTATGATATCCTCTTCCAGAATTAGCGGGCTGACATGTCTTCATCTCCATCTATATCCTCACATGACAGATCTAACCGACCGTTGTTCCTCTCCATAATTAGCCAATTTTTTGGTCGTCGCTGCAGGGCTGGTGCTTATGAACCCACATGCTTATCGTTCTGGTATATACATCTTGCACTCAAAACATCCCTGATCTACAATTCCACCACAGGTTCCACGTATACATTAACTTCGTTCAAAGTATCTGTTGTTGCTTTCCATCCTCGTATACATCAACAATGCTCTTACTAGTGACAAGTGGACACTGGCACGAAAGATACTTCTATGATCTGCAATTTATGCCTTAACTGGTGAAAATTCGGCAAAATTCCATATCTAGCAACATTTTGAATTGCGTGTTCTCGAACGGGCGGGTTAAAAATCGGGCCTCCATTGTTCCGTGCCCTACAAATAACACCCAGAATTTTGTGATATACAAATTGACAAGCTGACTTGTGTTATGGCTGATTCAACATTTCACCTCTATTGTTCCATGTCCTCCAAACGACACTCCCAGTTCCGTGATATACAAATTGACACACAGAATGCAGGGTTGGCGGGGTGGAGATTGCCATTGTTTACAGATGCCAATTCCTATGAAGTATCTAACAGTATCTAGAAAATTATTTTCAATACTAAATTAGCTCTTAGTAGTAACAACTGGACAAAGAGGTACGAAATAGTTGAGATTGCACCCTCCGCAATATAGAAATTGACTACCGAATTCTGACATCGTCCGCTCTTCCGTGTTACAGATTATGCATTCAAATGTTCGAAGCGATACAATTTGAACTTCGGGGCCTTGTGCCTCCTGCAGACACCTTCTCAGCCTCTTTTGGATCCTTCTATTGTGAGGTTCAGGAAATGTGCAACTCGTGCATTGTCGGGTTGACATATCTTTATCTCCATCTATATAATCACACGAAGAATCTGACCGACTGTTGTTGCTTTCCATACTTGGCCAATTTTATGTGCACGGTTGACAGGTTGGTGCCAATTTCATCTCCAATTGGACCGCCCGCTGTTCCTTTTCATATGTAGTGAATTTTATGCTCGCGATTGCCCAGTTGGCGTCAAAATTTCTGTGATCTACAATTCCACTGCGAACTACTCCGTTCTTTTTCCCTTTTTTTTTCCCATGTATTATGCGACTATAAATTATGGACATGATATCTAATAGAGCATGTACAAAACCGGTATTCCATACCCAACGACATTTTGGATCGCCAGTTCTCGGGCGGGCGCTTTCAAAATTGGGGCCTCCATTGTTGTGTGTCTTACAAATAGCAGCCAGAATTCCGCGATGTACAAATTGAAAAGAGGTCCTGTGGACTGGCTGACTGAACATTGGAATTCTATTGTTCTGTGTCCTCCAAACAGCGCTTCCAGTTCCGCGATATACAAATTGACACACAGAATTTCGTGATATACATATTGCACTCAATACCGCAGACTCGTTGGTCCTTTTTCCCTTTTCTTCTTCCCTTGTATTATTGCTTTGTGGTTATATACTTAGTCATATTTCTATGATCACGGGTTCCATCATTGTCGGGTTGACATATCTTTATCTCCATCTATATAATCACATGACGAATCCAACTGATCATTGTTGCTTCCATACTTGGCCAATTTTGTGTGCACAATTGACAGCTTGGCGCCAATTTCATCTCCAATTGGACCGCCCGTTGTTCCTTTTCATATGTAGTGAATTTTATGCCTGTGTTTTCCCAGTTGGCACAATTGAACTCTGTTCTTTTTTGTTCCGTTATATACATCTTTCACTCAAAATTTTCATGATCTACAATTCCACTGCGAAATATTCCGTTCTTTTTCCTTTTTTTTCTTCCCATGTATTATGGGACTATAAAGTATGGACTTGATATCTAATAGAGCATGTACAGAATTAGTATTCCATACCCAGCGACATTTTGGATCGCGGTTTCTCGAGTGGGTGCATTCAAAATTGGGGCCTCCATTGTTGTGTGTCTTACAAATAGCAACCAGAATTCCACGATATACAAATTAACAAGCGGTCCTGCAGACCGGCTGACTGAACATTGGACTTCTATTTTTCTGTGTGCTCCAAACAACACTTCCAGTTCCACGATATACAAATTGACACATGAAATTCTGTGATATACATATTGCACTCAATACCGTGGACTTGTTGGTCCTTTTTCCCTTTTCTTCTTCCCTTGTATTATCGCTTTGTGGTTATATACTTAGTCGACTTTCTATGATCGCGGGTTCCAGCGTTGGCAGGTTGACATATCTTTATCTCCATCTATATAATCACATGACGAATCCGAACGACCGTTGTTGCTTTCCATCCTTGGCCAATTTTATGCCCATGGTTGGCGGGTTCGCGGTTTCGAACTATGCTTCTTGTTGCGTCCTCCACATCTTGCACTCAAAATTTTTGTGATCTACAATTCCAGCACAGGCTCGTCAACCTCGCAAGCTTCACTCTACCATGGCTCACAAATGTTTCAAAGTATCTCTCGCTGCCTTGCATCCCCGCTAACTTATTGTCCTTCCTGATATACATTAGTTATGCTCTTACTAGCCATATACAAATTGCCCTCTGGGTTGTCCCACCATATCCTCTTCGTTGTTACGCGTATTTCCCTCAAAATGTTCCGAGACATACATTTTGACATTGCAACCCTATTTTGCAGCTGCTTTTTTCCTGTGCCCACGACCTCTATACTTTCTTACTATGTAATTAGAAACCTTTCATGCAAACAATTGATCATGCAGGAACCGTCAACATTGTCATTAATGAGCGAATTTCTCGAGGAGATCTCCCATTATTACGCATTAAACCAAGATGTGTGGAGAGTTATTTTCTCCCTTCCAATTGTTCATCTTGAACACGCGTCGTCCTATTGGGCCGCTCAATAAATCTGTAATTCTTAATCACTCATTGCAATATGCCCCATGTTTGCATTTCTATGTATGCAATTAGTAGAGTTTAATGTTAACAATGCATCATGCAACAGTTGTCCAAATTGTCATTAATCAACGAAAGTCTCGAGGACATTTCCCATTCACATGGTTTGGACCAAAATCCCTTCCAACTTTTGCATTTCATTCATCGTCTGGAGAAAACAAACGTTCTTGTAGACTTATGGAAATAGGTCGACGGCATTTTTGTGGAGATACAGTAAATATGTTCGCACACGAGGAACAGAACTTCTAGTACTCCAGGGCATACTTTTACTATTCATCCAATTCTGCCCAGAATGAAGTGATTTGGACCTCTAGAATCACTCGTGCAAGCTGCATCCCTGAGGTTTTTGACTCTAAGAAGATGGTCTCTTGGTGCGCCGAAAAATATATTCCAGGCCAAAGAATTATTCTGCTACGCGACCATTCTCCCGTTTCTTTGTCACTTGAGGTCATCCACGAGATGTTAAAATTGTCGGAGCCAACATTGATGTTTAGAGGAAAATACTGCAAGCAATTTCTAGAAAAACATCATAATGGGTTGGACATCTTAGCCGACTTCCTGGAAGACTCGACAACAGTTCCTGAATATATCACAAGGTTGAAGGTAAGTTCCTTTAGAAATCCATTCCAAGAAATTGCTTGTCTATTTACAAGAATAACTGGATAGGCATCCACGACAAGCATTTCCCGTATCATTATTTATATATTGTATTTCACAGTCAAGGAGCAATACATTTTCGATTGGGGGAAGATAATTTCCATTGATCTCTATTCCTAGTTGTCACGATTCAAAGAATCGAATAAATTTTATATGTCATCCTACTTGATTTTCGCAATTGTCCATTACTGCCCATTTCCAAAACTTTCTCTTTCCAATAAAATAAATTGTGGATTTGACCCAGTAGCATTTTGGTACGAGGCTTTGTGGAGGCACAAGGGCTCCCATTGTTTTTATGAAGTTTTTAATGGGCTTGTATCAGTTTTCAAAGATTTACTGTTAGGCAAGGATGCTCCGTGGTTTTCTGCCCAGGCAACCAAGTTTTTGAACAGGAAGGGTAGACTTGAGCAAGAGGAAAGTCACAGTGTCCTCATGGTATTTGGCTCTAAGGAAAATCATGCCTTCCTTCCATGCCACATCACAGACAATATGTTTGTTGCAGAAATAGAAAGGCAATACAACCACTGGTTGCATTTTTTCCATGACAAGAAAAAAAAATAGTTCATTCCTCTGCCCTGGAAAGTAGGAGACTTCGTGTGCAGAAACATCAATAAGATTGATGAGTTTTCCACCCATTTCAAGAAATTGAACCTAACGTATAGTGAAAGTCTAAAAGGGTTCGACCCTGATGGAATTTTTCGAGAACATTTACTAGCTATTGGCTTTAACAGTTTTTTATCCATAGACACCTGACCCAAGATAGGGACAATGTCAACAACAATCTTGCTTCTGCAGATTGCGAGGCAGAGACATTGAAAAGCACGACTGGATTCTACAGACAACATGGAAAAGTATCTGGTGAGAAGAGTGCCCAGTCCCCTACCAGCACTCCCAAGAGCATGACATCATAGAGAATCTCTTCGACGATCCACCCTAGTAAGAAAGAAACCCAGAAATCTTCTAGTAGAGGAGATAGGAACCCTCCTCGCATAAATATTGATAGTTCTCACAAAATTCCACTGACGAAGAAGAGAAAAAACAATGCAGGGTAGGCGGAAGAACTCGAAATTGAAAGTGGAAAACTGCAACTTGATATTGAAACTGGCCACATGCAGAAAATTGGGTCATCCACGGTGGAGATATTTGACACCGACTTTTTTTATGTAGATGAATTCTTCGTAATCTAGAGTGCTATTTTTGACAGCCAACCTAAAACTATGGTCATTGAAAAGAGAGATGTAACAAACAGGAAAGGAAAATCTCGCACAGAGATTAACTTTAGGGAAATGTGGTTGTCCCAAATATCCTCATTTCACCAGGTAACTGGTGAAATTCTTCGTGATTCCATTGGAGGAATTGAGACGGAAAATGCCAATCTCAAAGACCGCCTCAACGAATTTGAGCAGGCTTTCATTGCAATCCCATAATTTGCCAGTCCTTTGGAAAAATCATGCCTGCTACCACTATAGCCAAGATGAAAGTATCCTCTACCCTCCTTGCATGCTCTAGAGCCCTTGTAGACAATAACATCAACAAAAGAATGCAGCTAGTTACTGAAGCCTGGGAAACATCAAAAAATGTAGTTTCCTTTGGAAAGAAGGACAATGATTTCCCGCAACATTTGGAGGCCAATTTAAAAAATGAACAACATTTTTTTGATCAGGTGCTGGCCCATTTTGCCAACTATGCCATCAACACATCAGAACTGAAAAGAAGACAAGAGAAACTCCCCTCCCCAATGCAGACCAAAAAAGTAAAAGCATGCTAGCAAAAGAAATTTAACAACCTCGAGCTCATTGTCAAGTCATGTAAACAAGTCATATCAGAAAAGGAAGATTTATTCACAAGCCTGCTTCGGATGGACTTATCTGGAACTACCAACGAAGTTCAAGATCCAAACTTAATTCTCAAATCCTTGTCAATCACCAAAGAAGCCTTCCAGGAACAAGTTGATATTTTAAAGGGGTTGTCTTTCGAAAATTTTTACGGTATAGTTGAACATCGTCTAGATGAGCACGAGCATTGGGTATTGGACTATGCAGCACACAATGACGAAATTGAACAGAGTCTACATAGTATTTCAATGGATCTAAGGAAATTAGAAAACAACCTTTACGACATTGAAATCCAGGAAGAAATCAACATGCCCCCCATGAAAAGATACATCGAAGAATGGTTCCAACAGAGAATAGACAGCCTCGTCCAGGAAGGGCTACAACCGCTCAACATGACTCCACTGACCATCGACGATAGCAACAAAAATGCATCGGCTTCATAGTAATTCTATACTGGCATCTTGTTTTGTTTATCAATCCAGTTTAACTCTGTGTTGTCATCTACTTTTCTTTATCAATCCACTTATGACCTCTTTAAATAGAAAAATGTAACTAAAGACTCATAACTTCCAATTTCTTCTTTTCAGGTCTTCCTCTCTACCGTCGCGCACTTCTTTTTTCGACGTTACTAATTCTTGTACTTATTTCTTTTTATGGTCCGTGGGAGCCCCAATCCCAGTCTACATCTCAAATGCATTTAAATTTCCAGAAACATGTATCAGACATTGTTAATTTTTGATAAATTCCAAAGAAAACTGATTTGACAATGCCTTTACTATATACTAAGTTTTGGGTTTCCAGGAAGTTTTCTTGTTTGTTCAAACAAAACTAATTCGGATCTGTTGCATTTCTTTTGCCTAATTTTTTTGTCTTCAACGACATTCTTTCTATTCTATTGTATCCTTAATTTTTGGGTGTCCAGGAACCTATAGTTTGATAGATTTCGATTTCTCTTCTGTCTAGAACCCTTTGCTTTAAAGCAAACTAGTTCGAGAATGCTAATTTCTATGTGTTTTCCTCCACGAAACTATGTAACAGACGTTATTACTATTATATTATATGCTTTTAAATGTTGATGTAATTTCCGGACATATGTAACAGACATTATTTATTTTATAATAAGTTTCTATAGTTCACAAGTCTATTTCTCAATTTGTATATCGTCGAACTCTCGGTGCTATTTGTAGGGCACAGAACAACAAAGGCCCATTTTTTGAGCCCGAGAACCCGCGATCCAAAAAATGCCTAAGTATGGAATGACGGTTCTGTGCATGCTCTATAAAACGTGTGCAAAGAAAACTAATTCGGCAATGCTATATTTTTTTTGTCCAAGAAAAGCGTTAGTTTTAAAGCAAACTATTTCGGGAATGGTAATGTTTTTTGTGTTTTCTCCACAAACCTATGTAACAGATGTTATTACTATTCTATTATATGCTTTTAAGTGTTCATGTAATTTCCAAAGATATGTAACAGACATTATTAATTTCAAGTAAATATATATAGTCTGCAACACGACGTCTCATTTTGTATATCGCGGAACCTATGTAACATATGTTATTACTATTCTATTATATGCTTTTAAATGTTCATGTAATTTCCAAAGGTATCTAACAAACATTATTAATTTCTGGTAAATTTCTATAGTCCACAACTCCGCGTCTCATTTTGTATATTGTGGAATTGTCCTATTTGTAGCGCACGAAAAATATGAAGCCCAATTTTGAGTGCGCTAGCCTGAGAACCCACGATGCAAATATATCGCAGAACTATCGGTCCTATTTGTAGGGCACAGAGTAAATTTTTTTGTGTTTTTCTCCACGAACCTATGTAACAGATGTTATTACTATTATATTATATGCTTTTAAATGTTCATGTAATTTCCATAGATATGTAACAGACATTATTAATTTCTGGTAAATTTCTATAGTTCGCAACTCCGCATCTCATTTTGTATATCGTGAAACTGTCATATTTGTAGTGTACGAAAAATCTGAAGCTCAATTTTGAGCCCGCCAACCCGAGAACACGCGATGCAAAAACTGGCTAAGTATGAAATGAGGGCTCCGTGCATGCTCTATAAAATCTCGTCCCCTTTATAAAAGTAAAAATTTTGTATGTATAGAACTAAATATCTACTTTATAAAAGTACATATTTCGTATCTATAATTTATAAATTTATGATAAATTTCTATAGTCTACAACTCCGCTTCTCAGTTTCTATGTCGCAGAATTGTCCGTGCTATTTCTAGGGCACATAACATCAAAGGCCCAATTTTGACCTCGCCAGCTTGACAACTCGCGACACATTATAAAAGTACATATTTCCTATGTATAAAACTAAATATCTACTCTATAAAATTACATCCTTTGTATGTATAATTTATGTTGTCTAGGAACCTATAATTTCATAAATTTCAATTTCTTGTGTCCAGGAGCCCTTGTTTTAAATATATCTAATTCGATAATGCTCTATTCTTTCTACTAGGTCACATGCAAATCTTATGTAT